>JADKYC010000233.1:0-28968 GCA_019843955.1 Xylaria sp. 218_066
CCCCCCCCCCCCCCCGCGGAATCATAGTCCTCAGGTCATCTATATAAATCACTACATGATCTGGTGAGTCTTGCAAACCTTAGAAATTGCAAAGGCAAGATAAGTTCCTCCACCTACTTTGCGATAGGTGAGATTTCCATCAGCCACTATTGGTATGAAGATGGTCCGTAATACGGAGCCCTATATATGTATGTGGTTGGCTACATACAAATGAAAAAACTAACTGGCGAACCATGGTGTTTTTGGGTGTAGACAACCCGAAACTGCCTTGTTGATTTCTTCATTCAGTACGCAAAGATGCTTCAACCGACAGGAAGTACAATAAGGGAAGTCAGCCCTCATGGCCGGATATACTGTGACGAATTGTCTAGCTCAACGAAAACAGAGAACCTAGGCAACGATCGTCGAGAGAATCCCGGCCCTCTATAGAACCACCATGAGGTAATCTAGCTCTGTGTTAAGTTTACAGTATCCCTAGTCATTTCTATATTTCACATTATTTCTACAACACAATAATGGACCTACTCAAAGTACCCAACCATGTTGTACTTGAGGAAGTGCACCTAGCGGTGGATGATATTGACCACAACCCCGCACTCTCATGAAATTATTTTCTATCATCATATCACGAAAGCTAATGAGATACATAGCCGAACACAGTGCGCCAGCATCATCATCACGACCCAACCTTTCGTTTCAGCTCAAAGCTTAGACGAAGCGCCGTACCTGTACATCTGTACTTACTTAGGCAAGCTACTACACATCGACCACACAACTCTGCTGACTATCAAGGAGATGTGTCATTACACCAACTACTAGCACTAACCATATCGATGTGGATGAATGTAGACATCGGGGCATTAGGGTAGCAAAGTGCTCTAGGCCCACGTCTCCAGCAGCCGCCGAGCACGCCCTCAGTCTTGTGAGTGTATCAATTAATAATGGTACATTACCACTGACAATGTTCAATGATTTGGCAGTAAGACGCAAGACCGTCATGCTTCAGAAATATTCGGACTGTAGATGAGAGCGGTGAAAATTGGTGGAAGCGTCAACATAGCCTTTCATTGAAATTGCAAACGGCAAATGAACACCCTCAGTATTCTGTCGAGGACGAATTTGTAGAGATTATTTGTCATGGTCATATTGGTAAGTGGTGTGGAAATGTGCCACATGTTGGAGGTTGCTGATTCTTCGCGCCGGGCAAACGCCTCGAGACTTTCTGTGAAGCCCTCTCAGTATGAAGGTCTTGCCCCTATTAGGAACGCCGATGAGGAAATAACGGAGCGAGATCCGTTTGACGAAGTTATTACGAGGGCTACTGTATTTTTCATCTCTTACACGTCTAACAGAGACACGCGAAACATGATCGACAAACCCGAGCTTAGTGCTATGCGACCGGAGGCAACCATCGTCAACATCTCGAGAGAAAATATCATAGACACTAAAGTGATAAAGGCACTACGTGAACAACGCGTCTCGGGCACCGCTGCAGATGTTTTCAACAAAGAGCCTACCAGCACGGAGGAAGGCAGTGCATTTCTCGCTAAAAAATACCAAGGATTTAAATCCGACCTTCTCTCCACACGTGGGCTATTTCTCTACAAAGATTGTAGTAACTATGAAAAAAACGGTAAGGGAACAAATCAGGGGCTTAGTTAACGGAGATTTCAGAAAGTTTGAAGCGTAGTTACAATAATTAGTTGATTCCAGCTAACGCGCTATAAACAATTTCCCAAACTGCCTGTCAACTATTAGCGCTAGACTATTTCGGTGTCTCTCTCTATAAAAAGCCGCCTCGCAGCTCCGCCACCTGGCCGCACCTGCGGCAGTTAAGCCAGACTACATGGATGTGACGGTACCTCGTCAAAGATCTCCAGTCTCGTGCGCCAGTGCCGAAGCGGGGCCGGGTAGGCCCGGGCAAAGGAGCCGCAGATTTTGCCGTGGCGCTGCACTGTACGTACCCGATGAGGTAAACGTTTGATCCCGGTATTTCATACTGGAACTAACCACTCACTCACTCGTTCATCGTGTGGTCAGAGTCGGTCGAGATATACGACATATCTATCCGATCTCGTTTCTCCGGTCTTATTTCACAGTCTCTTACCGTCGTTGCCATCCCCATCCTGCCCTCCGCCCTGACCCAACAATACATAAATAAAAGGGCTCCCGCAGGCACTTACTTTAACAAGCAACACCTCACTCGGGCATCACCATGGCGGGAGGTCTCCAAGCTATCCGCTACACGCGGGGTAAGCTCGAGGTGCTGGACCAGCTCCGCCTCCCGCACGAGCATCACTACGACGTCGTCTCGACGAGCGAGGAGGCATTCGACTGCATCAAGTCGATGCGCGTGAGAGGTATGTACTGTATCTGGCACCTGCTATTCATAGCCACCATCATCGTGGAGAAAAGAACAGATTTCTAGTAGAGATCTGGGAGCTAATTATATTCATCAAGGCGCACCAGCCATCGCCATCGTCGCGGCCCTCGCTCATGGCGTCGAGTTACACAACGGGGGTTGTGGTAAGCACTCTCCTCATCTTCCTTTCTCATGTAGATGGGTGAACAAGACACTCAATTGATCCTTGAACCTCACTAATGCCTTATACAGAAGCCTCCACGCCACAGGACACAATAGCCTACATCGACTCGCGGCTAGACTACCTAAAGCAATCTCGTCCAACAGCCGTGGACCTAAGCAACGCCATCACGCACCTAAAGTCCATCGTGCGCGGCGTCGACGTAGGCACTCTAGACTCCACGGCCGCGAAGTCGGCCATCATAGATGCGTACATCGTCGGCGCAGAGGCCATCTTTACAAAAGACACGCAGACGAACCTGCGGATCGGCGCGCACGGCGCAGAATGGGTGCTGTCCAACGCCCCTCCCGCATCCAAGTCCGGTGAAGCAGGTAAACTCGCCGTCCTCACACACTGCAACACTGGCTCCCTCGCGACATCGGGCCACGGCACGGCGCTAGGCATCGTGCGCTCCCTGCACGGCGCCGGAAACCTCTCCCACGCCTTCTGCACCGAGACCCGGCCGTATAACCAGGGCAGTCGCCTGACGGCCTTCGAGCTCGTCTACGAGCGCATCCCAGCGACGCTGATCACAGATTCCATGGTGGGGGCGCTGTTCGCTCGCAAGCTTCGCGAAGGCGCGCCCATCGCGGCCGTCATCGTGGGCGCGGACCGCGTAGTGCGCAACGGCGACACGGCCAACAAAGTAGGAACCTACGCGCTCGCCGTGCTGGCGCGCCACCACGGCGTCAGGTTCGTCGTCGCGGCCCCCACGACGAGTATCGATCTACATACCACTAGTGGTGGGGATATCAGGATCGAGGAGAGGAGGGCCGAAGAACTCACGCAGATCAGTGGCGCTGTCGTCGACGACCACGGCAAGGTCGATGTTCATCGCTCGGCGCGCGTTGCTATCGCGAGTCAAGACATCAATGTCTGGAACCCGGCCTTCGATGTCACGCCTGCGGACCTCATTGATGCCATCGTCACTGAGCAGGGCGTCGTCGTCAAGGGCGAGAGTGGACGGTTCGATTTCAGTACTGTGATGCCTGAGAGGTGGGCTACTGTAGTTGGGGGGAAGTAAGCGCGGGATTCAGATACCAGGTAGAATACAAAAATGCCCAATGGCGGGGTCGTATGGGCAGTTTCTCCGTCTTGTTTCTACATGTTATGGGGAGAGGTTGTAGAAAGTAAGCATCGTCTATACAAACCGCGAAGTATCGCTGCATTCGATTTTGGGGTATCGTATGTTCGTATATATGTATGTACATGTACACATAACGTCGCATGAGTAAGTTCTACGTCCAGCATTCAGCAAGCAGCCATCACGTCATCAAAGTTCCCCTGCCTCGTCCTCATTCTTGACAACGTGCAAGATGAGCTTCTTGAAATCTTCCACGCCGGCCTCCAAGTCCTTCAGCTTGATAGCCTCGTCGGCGCCGTGGGCGACGAGGATGCTGCCCGGTCCGTACAGATAGCGTGTGTGGTTCCCCTTAAAATTGGCCACGTCGGTGCCATAGTTGACCGTGATCGTCTCGAAACCTGCGTGCGCATTAGTACGGTTCCATGGTGAGTGTGTAGTCCCCGAGACGAAAGAGGGCGGTCTTACCCGGGACATCGCACGCGCACTCGACGACACCGTATCCGTTGTTGCAGTCCAGCTCGAAGGCATCCTCGTCCACGCTCCGGAGCATCTCCTTCACCCTCTCCACAACGATACGGCCGCCGTCCACCTCGGGGCCAATCGCCACGCGTCCACCTAGCCGCGCGACGGCGACCTCGGGGATGACATTCAGCGCGACGCCACCCTCAATCGTACCAATATTGACAGTCGTGTTGCCGAACATCTCGCTGCTGCCCAGGTCCGTATCCAGCACCTCGACAAGCCCGCGCATCAGCACTTCGGTAGCGCTCTTCCCCAGCCACGGATACCCCGAGTGCCCGGCCTTGCCACGTGCCGTGACCGTGCACCCAAAGAAGCCCTTGTGACCGCACGCCAGCTTGCCCTCGGTCGGCTCGCCGTAAATGGCGGCCCGGAAGTTGGGCCGCCGGTCCGGGTCTAGCGAGGCCATCGTGTCGGAGAAGTGGCGCATCCCGTCGCCCGTGCGCTCCTCGCCGACCACGAACAGCAGCATCACGTCGCCCGCATCGACGCGCCCGGACCCTACGAGCTCCGACACGGCCGTGATCTGCGCCGCCACGCTCGCCTTGGCGTCCACGCTGCCCCGCCCCGCGATCACCGTGTCCCCGTTCGGGTCTTCGTCCGTCCGCGAATACGGGATATAAGGCGGTACCGTGTCGATGTGGCTCGTCACGAGGACCTTGGGCGACGGGTGCTGGTCCGGTCCCGGCCAAGCGAGGACGTTGAAACGCGGCTTCTCGCTCCCGGTGGAGGTGTTGGCGGGCGGGAGGAACTCGAGCTCGGCGACGAAGTCTCGCTCCGTCAGGTAGTCGACGAGAAATTGCCCGACCGCATTCTCGGTATATGTGATAGACGAGATCTCCACGAGCGATTTGTGCAGTGCTACCAATTCGCGTCGGTAGCTTGGCGCATCGGATTCGAGCGGTGCTTGAGGATCCGATCGAGACGCTATCGAGGTGCTCGAAAGCAGGAGGGCAGCCCCAGCGAGCTTCATCGCCGCTCGTCTACCTAGTGGTCAATTGTATCGAGGGTGGTAAGCAATATGCGATACCTTGTTATGTGATGGGCGCCGAGCCTAAACCCCTGGGGCTAGCTATAATGCCCTTTGGTAAGAATTGGTGGCTGAATGAAGAAGCTTAGCTTCTAAAGATTGCCAAGCAGTCTGGGCTATATGTACCCCTGGCCTAAGCATCACCACGAACCACGCGACCACGGCACTCCTCTCTCTTGGTATAACTAAATAAATAAATATACCCAGCTATTCTCCCCTGATCCAGAGCCACGCAATGTAAACACTTGGTACTCCATATCCTGGCTAAATCTTATATCCCGAGCTCTATACAGTGCGGTTTTGGCGTAGATACCGTTGCACATACCACAGACATCTGTCGTGTTAGATGGTAATCAGGTCGAACATCACTTCATCTGGTAGACCCTGTGTTTCTGTTTGTGATTTAGGGATATCCCGTGTAAATGAGTCTATGCAGCGAGCTAGAGCTTGAAATTCGTTAAAAAAAAATAGATAGAGCTATCTGGGGTATCTTTCAAACACTCCACGCCTAGATTAAGAGTCTGGTTATCCTTCCTTCACCGTTACGACATCCTTGCTTTCATCTGGCGTCTCGCCCTCGGCCTTGCCTTCGACCACATTCTCGTAGATCTCCTCGATCGTCTCGCCGGGCCCGCGGAGAATCGGCGAGAACTGCTCCACTTCTTCGATTTCTTCCTCGGGCTCGAATTCCAACGCCTCCTCGTCTTCCTCCTGTATCGTGATTTCGCCGCTCCGCCTGCCTAGTCCGCTGGCACTCGCGCTACGACTATGATTCCCCGAGCTCGTGCCGCTTCTCCCTCCTGACGAGCTGTGGATTGAGAGGGTTGGGCCTTTGAATATGTTGCGCTTCCTTTTCGCAAACAACACCGACGAGTTCCCCGTCGAGAATGGGCTTGGGGAAAGCGGGGGATTGTGCATCTCAGATGCCGGCATGCCTTCATTAAAATGGAGAGCCAGCGCCGGGCCGCGGACGAGCCGGATATTCGAAGGGAATGACGTCGACGTAGGAGTAGCCGGAAGAACCTTGACTGAGTGGTGTGGAGATCGACCCCCTGCCAGAGGCGTCTTCGTCGTTGAAACAGAACCGTTGGAGCTTGTCGAGCTGGCCTTGGAGTGTGTGTGGTGGTGGTGAGGCATCGTCCTGATCGACGATAAGGAGGACGACGTCGATTTCCTGCCGCGCAAGCCCGTCGACGAGCGGCGCATAGCGGTAGTTCGCGGTGTCAGGGGACCAGGCGAAAGAGACTGGCGTTTGTAGTTCGCGGATGAGGACAAACCAGATCCAGAAATCGGAGCCGTGGAGAGCGGCGCAGGTATTGGTTTTCTCGACGGATTGCCGCGGGCGTCATGTGGATCCCGAGCAAGCCCATTGGGGAGGTCTGGGGAGTGATCGCCGCTGCGTGAATGTTGCCCGGACACGCTCCCAGGATATTTACTAGTATGGGGACGGGGGCTTGGGTTGTTAGGTGATCTACCGCTAGACTGCCCATCTTTGGCCGCCAAGTTCGGCGTAGAAAGGCTACCGCGCTTATTCAGCCGGTGTCTCCTTGTATTCTCCACGATCCAGTGAGTCCAATTCTTCCACGTCGCCACAATCGCTTGCGACGGATTCTTGCGCACCTTCTGGGGGGTGCTTTGTTCTCGCCCATTGTGGTTGTTGAGCGCGTCCGTGGTCGTTACTAGGTGAAGCGTCGAGCCCCTAGATCTCGCACTTCGAAGAATTCCTTCTTTGGGAGGCGGCAAGGGCCGTCGGTTCCGAGAGGAACTAACCGAGCGCACTGAATCCTTGTCGATAGGTATAGGAGGAACAGTGCCGTCAGCAAAGGAGCCCTTTTCCCCTGACTCTGGAAGATTCGGCAAGTCTGACACTGTGAAATCGGCATAATGAGCGCTTCTTCTCTCCGCGCGTCCTCGCGTCCTAGGCAACGGTGGCTCTCCAAGTCGACTAGAACCAAAGCTACCGGAATCTTCGTCGAGGATAGGAGCCATCTTCTCTAGCTTGCTAGACGCTGCCGAGAAACGCCGCGAGTTCCTGTTCTCGGCTTCCTTCTCCTTCCGCCTCCTTTCTCGTCTTTTCGCTTTTCGTTCTTCTTTCTCGAGCAACAAGGTCCACCAGCCAGCCAAGGCATCACATTTCTGCGCGAGAACGCTCTCAATCACAGCATCAATATCCACACCGGCGCTACGCATTCTCTGCAGGCAATCCTTTTCTAACGCGGTAGCGAAAGGAGGTGGTTGGTGGAGTTTCAAAATAGCTTGTTGCTGAGGAGCGTGTTCCGCTAGGAATGGGTGAGAGAGGATATCAGGGAGTGTTGGCCGAAGCAGAGGCCGCTTCGATAAGAGGAGTTTGATCAGCGCAACCGCGTCACTCGGCATATGGTCTAGGTATTTTGGTTCCTCTGAAAGAATTTTCGCCCTCGTCAAGTTATCATCGTCTTCATCAAATGGCAGCTCACCACATAAGAGTGCATAAAGGATGACACCCAGGCTCCAAACATCTACTTTTTCCCCGGCATACTTCTCCCCTTTCAACATTTCGGGAGCAGAGTAGCAAATTGTGCCGCAAAATGTCTGCAAGTAGTTGGACTTGCCCTCGTATTCACGGGTAAACCCGAAGTCTACCAGTTTGACGTTTTCATGCTTGTCAAGGAGGATGTTCTCAAGTTTGAGGTCGCGATGCACACATGACTGCTGGTGAACGTAGGAAACGGCGCCGACAAGCTGGGTAAATATCCTTTGAACTTTATCCGCAGGCAAACGTCCATGTTTTAGAAGGTAGTTGTAGAGCTCGTCGCCTGCAGAAATCGCGAGTCAGTCAGGCTTCAGTGTCGATGCGAGACGCAGCCTACCAGGGCAGTACTCCAGAACCAACCATACCAGTGACTCGGTCACAATAACCTCGTATAGCCGCGCGATATGGGGGTGGACAAACTGGCGATGATGATGAATTTCCCGGGCCAGGTTCGAGTCATCCTTATTGGCCGACTTGAGCACAACCTATGCGAGTCGGGTCAGACAAAGAAACCGCGGGTAAAGCCGTGCGAGACAGACCTTGGAACCGTTTGTGAGCTTGTGGTGGGCAAGGTAGACCTTCCCAAAGGAACCCTTTCCTATCAGCTTCCCCAGGGAGTAGTTCCCGACGTTTTTTAGATCCTTGTTCGAGAATTCGCTATCATGAGAAGTTGGTCTTAGCAACTGATCCACCACCCGCCCATCCGTCCTATCAATGCCAACTTACTTAAGGAGTTCTTGGTACGACGTGGCGAGCTAGAGCAGAGCACTTGTGAGCACTAGATACGTTTCCGGTGTGACACGAAGGTAGAACAGCCTGTCAAAGCACTCACCTTTGCCTTCCGTCCTTGCATCTCGCCCTTGGCTTTAGATGTCTGCATATCCCCCAATAGCCACTACCCTGGGCATGGCCCCCCTTCCACCGATTGGACAAGCAATTAAAAACGCAAGCTCGATCTACGTACGTACAACCGGACAGGCCTTTACCGAGGACAAGACGGAGAGGTTAACAGCATCGAGCCGGGCGCTGTGCGAGAAGTGATTGCTCATGTATCTGACGTCGGAGCGTGGCGAGACAGACCGAAGGAGGCGTGAGACAAATGCGATTAGGGACGACGGGAGACAGGTAGCAAGATAAAAGGCACGAGATATGGTATCGTGTCTCGGCTGGTCGGGAATCGATCGTGTGACGGTGTCGTTCGTGTCTTAGCGTTGATAAATCCCGGTCGAAAGCGTAGGATATCTTCTAACAATGCGAATTGACGTGGGAGCAAGAAAAGAAGTCGAATGGAACAGATGATATCAAGTGAACTGCGCAGAGAACTGAGCTACAGTTGCCTTGATAACACTACCGATGCGGGTATTGGACAAGGCAGGAAGACGATGACGAGATACTAGTAGAAGGCTATGAGTAGAAAAAGGATACGAGTTGGACGGACTACCTATATAGCTACGTCTACATAGCACACGGGGCACGGTAGCCAGGTATGTGTAGATTGAATAGGTAGGTAGGTAGGGTCGCAGAGTTGGACGACAGGTAGAGACTAATTGAAGGGGCTCCTAACAAGTCGACGATAGGTAGCAGGTAGCAGGGTAGTTGCTCAGTATGACAGGGGTTGTGAACAGGAACGCGGCGTGATTGGAGCTGCAGTCTTCCAGCCGTACAGTACATGCAACGCGCTCATTGGTCCACCTCCATTCCAGCGACCCTAAAACAGAACGGGTAATGCCTGCTAAAGCCACCTCAACTTAGCTACCTACTTTTCACACGCAAAACACGGCATAATAGAACGAAGTAACCAGAAAGAATCATCTTTCCAAACTACCTCTACTCACGATCAATCCCTTATCCATCCTGTTGCGAGTCTTGCTGTGAATTCAGTCGTTGAGACGTTTTTGGCTGGTTAGCCGCTGCGGTTGCCGGCATGGTCGTCCCCGCGAGTACCTCATTTGTCCCCTTTTCTACGCTGTTCCGCGATATGCACTAAACATTGGTGGTCTTCAGCTTCCTCAATCATGTTTGCAAGGTTTTCGTAACGGAACACGAGCGCTGTGGTTTAATGGTAATTTTCCTGGCGGCAAGAAATATTTAAAAGGTATTTCCAGCTGCCCTGGCGGAACATCACCATTCCTCTGGCGGAAAACTTCACTGTTCAGGAGGGTAATAACGTCGTTGTCGTCTCTTCTTTCAACAACTCAAATCAAGACTGTTGCGCTATGTTTAAATAAATGTCGCGTCACTTAGCAAAGAACAACGTCGATAACCAGCTATAGCTTCTTGTACTCGTTGTATCTCGCCGTCGTCAACTCGCCGTAGTATCTTCTTGTCATCTGACTTATCCGAGCCAGGGTTCTATTGAGACGAGGTTCTCTTCTAGTTAGGGGATTTTGGTGTTGATGCCAACTTGCTACCTACTAGAGAAAAAAAGCTTAAAGACGTTTTACCGGAAAGCTCTCTGGTTTCAATGAATGTTCCAGCCGCGCATTACTAGCCGGGTTTACGCACATTCACTCGGACCTCCGCCTTCTTTATTCGCGTATTATTGGGAATGGGTTATTCCCTTGAATACCTAATTATGTAATTAATTAATCTCATGACGCGGCTATCTGCATATTTAGCTACCCGTCCTCAGGATAACGGACGATAATACGCGATAATAGCTGATGGACGAAAGCGGAGTTTTCGTGTATAGGTTGCCGCCAGAGCTAAAGGGAGGAAGCCAGATCAGTATGGCCCCCTTCAAGCCAAGACGCTGGAAGGGTTTGGGACACGCAACTGCAGAACAAGACTTGGACACGTTGCTACGACTCAAGTAAGACCAACCGTAAAAATAATAAAACTGCGCAATACTGCATCAGATACGCTGATTTTACAGAATTATCTCTATACTTCTCGGCCTACGTACAAGCGCTACCCCGGAATCGCAACGCAGCAAGTATTTAAAGTAGGCATGTCGAAGATGGAAGACAATGCATCGTTCACTGCCCAAGGGGATTTTGTAGGCAGGTCGTGACGTTATGGTCAAGCCTATCACCGCCCACGTCGCGAAGTCGAGATAACGACAAGCCACAAATGAGCTTCTAATTTCCTAGTGTGAGTGAGATTGAATTACGCCGTCACCTGGGAGAGACAAATGAACATCACCCTATCCTTATGGTCAACTGTTGTCATTCGGTAAAAACAAAGGCCCGGAAAGGCATTGGAACACATATTCGACTACCAGCACCATCGGTCCTCTTTAGGGCCCGTCGTGAGTTGTGGTCTGGTCTCACCCCGTAATTCGACGGTCCGAATCTGCCTCTGGGAACCCAGCAAGGACAGTATATGCCGTGGTTTGTAGAATTATTGAGAATATTTCGGCTGGCACCAGGAAGAAAAAACCCGGAGAACTCAGGCCACTGTTTGAATATCAAGGCAGCGCGGGGTGGGATATGGAACCGCACCTTGGCATCGTCCTGGTTCACCAAGATGAGCCACCTCGGGATGGATAGACTCAGCATCGACAAACAATCGATCGGCAGCCAAATTATATATACTCTTACCACAGAGAGGGTGGCTTGCAGAGAGTGGGTAAGCTGCCCAAGTACTGCTGCAAGATGTGCGAAAGAATGGCCTATCGTGATGTGCCCGCGTTTACCCCACGTTTTGGGTCCGGCAGATCATGTCAACCAATACGCAACCTCGGGTTAAAGGACTGGACTGACCCATGGGGCGTAACATACAATAGGGAAACATAGGCAACAAAGGTCCTAGGTAATGTGACAATGGCCGTCGTCTGCCGCGACAAGACCTACTCCAATCCTCAAAACAGGACTTTCACTGGGATACCTGTTCGAAACACCTGTTCGAAACACCACCTCGTATCTGCATGCCTCTCAGAGCCTTCACATCAGACCAGAATGTTGTTCGATCGGTTGTTATCAAGCTACAACACGAGACTACCAGAGCAGTTTGGGCCATGGAATATAAGCGCTTCGCTTCTAGCCGCTAGCTTCATAGCTCTGATATTCGACTATGCGTATATGCTATACATGCGATCTAAACTTGTGAGCGCCAGCTGCTGTCTTCATCTTCCTTACTTGGTCTAGAGAACCTTGCTGATCAACATATAGCCTCCGGGCCCTTTTCCCTTGCCCGTGGTCGGCAATACATTCATGCTACCGGACAACAAGCCGTGGGTCTGGTTTGAAGAGCTGTCTAAGGCACATGGCACTCAGCTCATCACAATATGGATAGGAAGGTAAGTTCGGTCTGTTCGCAATAGGTACCAACTTACAAGACCCAACACCTCTGGTGGCTAGGAATCCTACCATCTGGATCAACGATGCTTGGGCAGCCTCGGAGCTATTCGATAAGCGAGCCGGGATATATTCGTCCAGGCCACGTATGCTCGTATTCGCAGAGTTGGGCGCCGGACAAGATAACCTCCTAAACATGTATACGACGACTCCAGCGCAGCGTGACAGGTGGCGTATCCACCGGAAGCTTATTCACTATGGCGTTGGTATTCAATCGGTTCGTAGGTACCGGCAATTCCAGAATAACGAGAGCAGAGTTGTCGCGCACGATTTGCTCAAGGCACCCGGTGACTACGTAAAGCATTTTGAGCGTTATGCTACCAGCGTAGTCTCCATCATTGCCTTTGGACGGCGGGTGGAAAGTTGGGATGATCCCATCATCACCGAGGTGATCGCTATGATGCATCTCGCAGCAGATCTCAATGTTCCAGGCAAGAAATTCCCCATGCTCATGGAAACTTTTCCTTTCCTAGCCCGTTTTCCTAATCAGATTGCCCCGTGGAAGTATGGGCTTGGGAAGAAGCGAGCCTTCCACTTCTTCTACGCCCTGGCGGATGAAGCAGTCAAGAAAGTGGGCCATGAAGATTCCTTTGCGAATTACCTATTCTCCGAGCGGCCCAAGTACAATTTGAGAGAGGCGGAGATTTCCGCTCTTACGGGAAATTTGTTTGGCGCCGGATCAGACACAAGCAGTAGCACGTTGATCACCTTCATCTTGGCATGTTGCGCCTTTCCAGAGGCTCTCGGACCAGCATGGGAAGAGCTAGATCGTGTGGTCGGCCCCCACAGGAGCCCAACGTGGGAAGATGAGGATAATATGCCATATGTCAAGGCGTTCGTTAAAGAAGTCTTAAGGTGGCGATCCGTAGCTATTATCGGCGGACAGCCTCACGCACCAACCCAGGACGACTACTATAAGGGGTGGTTGATCCCCAAAGGTGCATGGATACAGGGCAACATCTGGGCAATTCACCATAATGAACGCGAGTTCCCTGACCCGGATCGGTTCAACCCGAATCGCTTTCTCCCGGGACACCCAGACAACCGCCCATTTCCTGGGGAGAAAGGTTATATGACGTTTGGTTGGGGTCGCAGGGTTTGCACCGGACAAGCGTTGGCAGAGCAGGGAACATGGATTACGGTGGCCAGGGTCGTATGGGGGTTTAACGTTGAGAGGAAGAAAGACGTAGATGGAAAACCTGTCGAGGTGGACATATTCAATTACACGTAAGGGCCGGACAGGAACCCTGTGCCGTTTGAAACCCGCGTCGGCTAACGGTATTTGTGTAGAAATGGCCTCAATATGAGGCCTCGACCCTTCGAATGCAGCATCACGCCGCGCAGTGAGGAGATCCGAAAGACCATCGAGCGAGAGGGCAGACAAGCGTTGGAAGAGCTTGAGCAGTATCGCGGCGAAACCAAGTATCGGATGTCGACCTTCTATAGTCGGAACAACCTCGCGATGGAACTTTATGGCGATGGCAAGTAGTATAATTAACGTAGGCATGGCGAATTTACCGATTTACCCGATGTTTCAAGGTCTCATAGCGGAATCTGTATGATCATGTTGTAGCTAAACGAAGAAAACAAGGCCATTGAGATCCAAGCGTGATGAGAACCCTAGGGAAAGTAAACTGGACTAGCTAGATTGATTTTGTTTTCTTTTTATTTATTCTTGAAAAGTAAAAGGAAAATCGAGCGGCAGAGTTGAAGTAGACAATAAGCATTGGACTGACTGTTGCTGACATCCAGATAGAACCATGTCTACATTGGTTCAATTGAAAGACAGCCACGCCACTTTATTTCACTGTTATATCATTCCTTGGTTTTCAGATCAGTGAGCAATGACATACACCTAAAAGAGTCGTAGAAAAGGTTCTATGCGGCGTGAAGTAAGCCTGAGGATACACGTTAATTCCAACAATACCACATCTCAAATAGAACAAAGCGGGGACGAGCAACTCACAACGAACCGGCTCACTCACACTTTTAACTCGCAACAAACGTCATCACTTTCACTCAATTGCCAATTCACTTTCGCCCGTCTCATCTAAAAATACCAACACCATCCCGCACCAAGGCACTTTCAGCCTTGAAACTCAGAAACCATGTTAGTCATGGAGGATTCTGCCACACCCAACCAGCGCAGCGTGAGCCTGCTCATCCTCGGCGCGGGCTGGACATCCACGTTCCTGATCCCGCTCCTGAGGCACGAGGGCGTGAAGCACGCCGCCACGACCACAGATGGACGCGACGGCACCATCAGGTTCCGCTTTGACCCGCGGTCCACCGACAATTCCGTCTTCGAGGCCCTCCCGGCCGCCAAGACGGTGCTGATCACCTTCCCCTTGAAAGGCACGGGCCAGGCCTCCCGCCTCGTGCAAGGCTACGCGGAGACGCACAAGGATGTTTCGGCCCCGAGCTACATCCAGCTTGGCGTCACGAGCATCTGGAACGCGCCACACTGGCAGGACGAGAACGACGTATATGACACAACCAACGCCCGCGCTGTTGCCGAGGACGAGCTCATGCGCTGCGCCGCCAACGCTTCTGTGCTCAGCCTTGCCGGTCTCTACGGCGCCGACCGCCAGCCCCGCCACTGGGTGCGGCGCGTCGTCAAGTCCAAATCCGACCTTAAGGCCAAGGGCGCCCTGCACGTTGTCCACGGCGCTGATGTTGCGCGCGCCATACTCGCGCTCCACCGTAACTTCACCCCACGCAAGAGATGGATTGTCTGCGATATGCACGTCTACGATTGGTGGGATCTCGTCCAGGACTGGGCCATGCAGACCCTAACGAACCCGGACGAGGTCGAGGAGAAGGAGCTTGATAGCCAGCGGGAGCTACTCGCGTGGGTTGGCGAGCTCATGGTGGAGGAAAATGTTCGCGCGCTCCCGAGGGATACTTCCGCTGTGGGACGGAGACTGGATGGTAGGGGATTTTGGTATTATATGGGGATATGGCCTACGCAGGGACGCATCCGGTGATTTAAGAGTGGGTTAGGAGTCTGTTCTATTTTGGTTGATGAGGCGTTGTATTTAGTCTGGATATTTCTTTCGAGGTGTCACATTGCTTCACAAAGAGATGTATCTTGCTGCCATATACTGTAAAACGTGTAACGATATACGGTAACGCAACACAATAATAACCTATCTAATAGAAACGCCCATGCTATATACATACAACCCTCCAAGCCGGCAAAAGACTCTGATGGCTGGAAGTATGAGTTTCATAAAGGTATGACAACTCTATTTCTATTTCAGTGACTCCTCCTTATGAATCTCGATGCCCGGCGGCGCCCCAGTCAGCGCTTTGCATTGTGCGTAGATGACGAACTGACCAGCCACCAATCCACACGTCATCACCACACGGGGCCCAAGACCAGACAGCAGCAACCGCCTAGGCCCAAACTCGCGCGCAAGCGAGAACATGCGCGCCGTGGTCCCCTGCCTAGGGTCCCCGGAGCCCTTATTGATGGCCGACAAGAGGGTGTCGGCGGGATGGGAAAGAACGGCGGCGGCGACACCGGCGACGACGCCCGACGTCAGCTCGACGCCCGTGGACTCGAGCTGCGTCAGGCGCGCCTTGCGCTCGGACCCGATCGTCCGGTAGATGACCTCGACGGCGGCCTCGTGGACGGAGAACTGGCCGACGGCGTAGGGCACCTGCTTGAAGAGCAGCGGCACGAAGCCCGAGTAGAACCCGCGCAACACCCCCTCCTCGCGCGCCAGCCGCATGAACCCGGACGCTAGCCCGTCAGCGAACCCGCGCTGCGACACGAGCCGGATCCGCGTCGCCTCGAGCGGGCACAGCGCAATGTCGGCGAAGAACTCGGCGCTTGCGCTCGCGCCCAGGTAGATAGCCGTCCGGTGCCGCGTCGCCGACTCCTGCGACCCGACGAGGTCGATGTACTTCTTCTTGAAGAACTCGTACCCTGCGAACTTGCCGCCGCCCTGGATCAGGTAACCCACCGCCGTCGGGCCGAAACCTGTCAACAAGGCCGAGGCACCCTCCTTGGCTACGATCTGCCGCGCTGCCCGGACCATGTTTAGCCCCTTCATGGCGTCGTCGACTTGGATCCGCGTCTTGACCACGTCTATGGGCGTCGCGGCCTGGTTTGGGTTGTTAGAGATGCATCTATTTTATTTTGTACTGCGATACTTACACCGTGTGTGAGGGTGGCTGCTAGGGCGCCGGCGCCGAAGAACTTGACGTAGTCGCTTGCCCCGAACCTGGGGGTGATTTCATCTTGTGATGCCATCTTAGAAGACAGTCCGGGGACTCGGATAGTGCAAGGAGACGGAGAGGAATCGGGAAACCGACCACCCGGTGGTGTTGGGTGCTCGCAGGTTGATTGCGAAAGATGGCCAGTTGGCGGATTACTCAGCGTCAGCACACCTGGAATCCAATGACACTGTCTGTTTTCAATCGATGAATTAATATCTCGAATTGAAGACGCCCGCCTGTTCACTGCCGAAGTACACGAGATCTTTTGAGTCTGGGTTGATCAGAGATATGGGAAAATGAGTTAGAATAAATCGCAGGGGTAGAGAATCGTAGTATTATCGTCTAGTTTGCACGCAAACGGGATACGCTGTCAAGAGAAATTTATAGCAGCCATCTATAGATTTTATTGCCTCTGTATAAATCATCAACTGACTGATGGACGAGTATTGTGTTTTTTTTTCTGGGCTCGACTCAGGTTTCGGCTTCGACGGAAAACTGGCTGGTATGTGACTCGGTGACGTCACCGTGTCCGGTCCAAAGCCGAACATCATTTTGTGGATCGTGACAGCGAAAAGCTGCCTGCATAAGCTAACAATCTTGCCAATTGCCTAGTCCAGACTGTCTGCCGTCCATACCTAGATACGTACGCAATGATCCATTACTCAAGAAAATGAACAAAAAAGCCGTCTGGAAGCAACATAACCCAAGTACCAAAGTTGGATACATACTCCCGAACCACCTGCCGGACGGGAGTCATGCATCCCCGGTAGTGGAACCTCGCGCTCGCTCGCTCGGCACGCGACTGAGAGCGGGATGAAAGCGCACCCTTTCGGTATTAAAAAAAGGATGAAGACGAACGGGAACACAAAGAAATCTCGCGCATGCTCCTGGGAGCCTACGGACTACGCCACTGAGAGACTTAATTGCGACGATGCAACGCCGTTGTCCCTTGAAGATTTACAAGCCGAGAAATGGCTTGAGCACAAGTCAAGATACCCGAGTTGAGTTGGGGTGCTCTGTGTATACACTCAAAACCGACATCGACACGTAGGTGAAGCCATATGATCAATCTAGGACTTGGCATACTAGTTTCTCATTGGGGAAATACATCCGTCAGCAGAGCAGACTAATCCCTTCTTGTTACATGCTCTGCCCATCTATTGGCATTTTCCAAACAAACTCACAGTGGTTACTTTTCATGTTATAGCGATCACTCCTTGACACCATGAAATGGACTAGGAAATTTACTTGATTCATCACCCTCGCAGCCTCATGCCTGCAGATTTACCATTCCTCACCGTCGCGGATGCGGCTGCCTGGGCGAACTGGCTGGTCCGCAGCGCAGCTACCTCGAAAGGCGTATGGCTGACGTTGGCGAAAAAGGGGAATACGGCTCCCACATCACTCACCTACGCCCAAGCGCTAGACGAGGCCCTGTGCCAGGGATGGATCGACGGGCAGGCCCGCGGTGGCGACGAGCGCACCTACTCGCAGCGCTTCACCCCGCGAACCCCCAAAAGCCTGTGGTCTGCCCGTAACGTCGAGCACGTCGCGCGCCTCGAGAGAGAGGGCCGCGTGACGGCCCTCGGCCGCGCCGCCGTTGACGCCGCGAAGGCTGACGGCCGCTGGGATCTCGCGTACGCGGGCCAGTCGACAGCTGAACCGCCGCCCGAGTTCCTCGCCGCCGTCGCCGCCGTGCCCGAGGCCCAGGCCATGTGGGATTGTCTGACGCGCTCAAATCGCTTCGCCATCTATTTTCGTCTCCACGCGCTCAAGACGCGGGCAGGCAGGGAGAGGCGGATCGCTGCTTTCGTGGAGATGCTTGCAAGGGGTGAGACCCTGTATCCGCAGAAACGGAAGCCAACAGTCGCGACGGCAACAACGATGAAGAGGCGCGCGACGGCGGCGCGCAGAGCGGGGCTCGAAATGTCGGCGTCTGAGAGGGCGCCTAGCAACAAGGGCGTAGCCATGGCGACGGCGCGGACACGACGAACGCTCACACAACGTGGCGATAGGTGATGGTAAAACAGTACAGAGACCAAACGCGTCTATGTAGGACGGTGGCGCTCTCTGAAGACATGGCTCGCCGGTGTAAGGGCTGTTGGGTTGGGATGCCATTCTACGCGCTTCCATTGTCGGAGCAATGAATTACTCTCTACATACCTAGGGTGCATCTTGGGCTTGGAGCTACCAACTAGGCATATGATTAGGCCATTTTTTCTTTTCTTGATGGTCAACCAATTCCAACACTTCGCGCGTAGACATGTTGATATGTATTGCTGCCGGATGCGTACCCCCCACATACCGCCCCCCACCTTAGAGGTAGTGCATCGTGAGGCAGGCTATTGGCTAGGGTCGGCCCCGATCTCTCCCGGAACCGTCACCTGGTTAGCGCTGCAGCTTGGGTGGTTCCAGTCCCTGCCGGCGGCTGCTCCCCTCCCTAGATGCCTAGCCCTAAGTACCCGGTCGGTACCCGCTCTGCGCCGCGGGCCGCCACGGTACCTGCAAACGACCTTGTAGGTGGCCTGTCAGGTGTTGTGCAGTTTAGGTACTGTGTAAGTAGCGTAAATCATAAATCCGAGCAAATGGAGCAACGTGATTGATTTCTGCCGATACCTACTTTTTCATCGTCATCCACCCACACCCGCCGCTATCCCTCTCTCATCTACGCATCAACAAAGCAATACGACGTCAACCCGCCGTCTGAGGGCTCTTTTATTCCGCTATTCAGCCTCATCCCCAACATCGATCCACACCTTACCTTACACTTGGTATTTTCTTGCTTGTTTCGAGTCTGAGGCCTCAGATCGCCGCCTTCAATTGGGCACGGTATCCATTCATCTTCCCTGACGCCTTCACGGCAGATATCCGTGCAACGAATCCTCGTCGCATATACACGGCCGCTATTGCTGGTGGAGCCGGGTACACCACCGGCCAGAACCCCAAGCACAATTGCTATTGTCACCAGCACCAACACCACCACCACCACCACTCACGCTTGGGTAAGTGCATGCACATGTATTCCAAGATGTAGTAACTATACAGCACCCTCTCTCTGCCCGTGCCTGGCGGATCGGACCTGCCACTCTCTCCAGCTTCTTCCCAACATCACAGTCCCTCGAGTTACTTTTCACCCTGACTAATTTTCTATCTTTCGTCTTTATGTCACACATCAACCCAACCTTACATATCTCTATCCGTGTGATATCTCCTTCCACCAGAACCAACACCCCCGACGCCCGTCGCCAACCGACCAAGCAACTCACTAACAGGTGCACTGGGGCGGTAGAGCAGCTGGGATTTTAGGTCAATCTTCCACCGATTCGTTCGTTCAGCAAACCACGCCTTCCGTACAACTCCCTTACAACACCGAAGACCGTACATCGCGTCGTTCTGCCAACTAGTACCACATTATATCTAAACAGCTACGTACCGACCTCATTCGTGGTCGGCCGCTATGCTTTGACCAGCAGTGTTGAAAGCCGTAGAAGTTAGCCCTGTCTTCAACACCATGGCGCAACCACGTACGTGCTTTTTATGTATACCCTGTTTGACCCCGCGACCTTGCCTAGTAGAATGCTTAGTAATGTACACTACCCGAGATATAATTGCTTCTAACGTTATGTGGACCACAGTCACTGCAGAAGAAGAGACTCAGTACACCGAGATCATAGATGGGATCTTGGCTACTGCTGACCTTGAAACCGTCACCCGAAAGAAGATCAGACTTGGTCTTCAAGCCGAGCTGGGAGGCAAAGACCTGAATGAGCAAAGGGTAACGCCATCCCCCTCTCAAAGTTTCCTATCTTAGCATGGCCTTTGCGTATGCTAGTTGCGTGAGCACTCCAGTACGCACCATTCAACATGGGAATCGCTACATGCGCGAAGATAACATGGAATTTTCTTTCAAAACTAACTATTGATGTCTTGACAGGATGCCATCAAGGCACTCATTGAACAGCGCTTTGATGCGATATCGTCTGCTGCCGCCCCAGCCGATACGGTAGCCCCCGACTCCAACGCGTCCCTTTCCCCTCCTAATGGATATACGAATGGCCACGATCTCACCAAAGACGAAGATGACGTAGCTGGGAGCGAAATCAAGGTTTCGACCCAGCCACCAAAGAAGAGGCAGCGCAAAGAGCAGAGTACAGACACGGAAGATGCGGATGCGAGATTGGCAGCGATGCTCCAAGCTGAGGAGAACCAGCGAACGCGCACCACACGTGGAGGAGGGGTCAAAGCTGCCCCCAAGAAAAAGAAGAAGCCGACCACAAAGAAAAAGAGCGACAAGAGAGTCCGGCCGGAGGATGACAGCGATGTGGATGGGAGCGACGAACCTAGCCCTAAGAAGCGTAGAGCCGGCGGAGGATTTCAGAAGCCTTTCAATCTCAGCTACCCGTTGGCAGAGTTGTGTGGCGAGACACAGGTAAGTGAAACCCTCCCCTCCGCGATCTGCCTGGGCCGATGCCGGGCTGCTCTTGATATCTCGTGTTTTGTGTTCCTTTGATGTCTGACTCTTTTGCAGCTCTCTCGCCCTCAGGTGGTCAAGAAGCTTTGGGCGCACATCAAAGAAAACCAACTCCAAGATCCCAACGACAAGCGCCAGATCCTATGCGACGACAGCATGCAGGCCATCTTCAAGGTGGCCAAGGTGGACATGTTCCAGATGAACAAGCTCGTGGGCAACCACCTCTATCCAGTAGAAGACGGTGCCTAAGACGCGTCAGTTGGCAGTCGGAGTGCCGCCTCGGGTGCCGTGGTGTCGGCGGTCGCAGACATCTTGTCCTCATTCCGAGGCCGCGTGCGAACCCGGCTCGGCCTCGGCTCTTTTCTTTTTTTTTCTTCTTTTTTTTTTTTTTGGTTGCGCGCACCAACCCCGCGTCGGCGAGGGTTGGTGCACGGGGGATACGACGCACCTTGATGGCTTAGTTCATTGTTCTGCGAGCATTGGCGTTTTATGGGCAGGTCCATATTCTGCTCGGTTGGCACAGGGGGTTCGGTAGGTAATTCAAGTCAATCGTACCTATCTATGCTTATGGTCTGGGTTAGGGGAGATATGGGGTCAGGATTATCATGGCTCGACAGAAATGTGCCATCTATCTGCTACTACAAAGGTACAGTCTCGGGCTGAACGAGTCACTACCTCTTTTCGCCATCTAGCATTCTCTTATAGTTTTTCCAGTTTTAGTTTTAGTTTGTCTTGTCTCTTGTTTTGCTCAGATGGCCCACGCTTGGACGGACTTTAGCTATCCAGAATCTCAACTACCTACGTTATGTAGGCACCTTTGTGTGACATCATGAGAATTGAATTGTCGCCGCGAGAGATTGCTCGGGGCGTTGATACCTTTTCTCTCCATCTCCCCGTTCTTAGTAATATCATGGTCTTCGCCATTTTCCCTTGATTTGATTTGAGGTGATGTGATTTGATATCGTAAATCATTCATACCTAAGGTACCTAGGAGGTAGGTACCTCTACACCTAATAATTCATTTCTCTCCACATAGATAAGGTCAAGAATGCAACTCGGTGACCGTGTGCATTTATCGGGACTTGCCCCGCGATTGTGTGGGGTTGGACAGAACAACCTTAGGTACCATTGAAAAGGTGGCTCTGCCGCCGCGTGTGTGTGTCATCCATACCTGGGTACAGACAACCTTAGTACTGTACTGTAAGTTTTCTCGACGTGGACCCCGACGAGCTTGGTCAGTCGTTACCTGATCTCCCTCTCACCCTTCCCGTATGCTCAGTAGCTTGTTTCTGTATCGTGGGCGGCGGCTGTATCACTGTCTGACTCGACCTAACCTACAGCCCATCTCTGATTCCTCATCGCACAGGGAGTCACACGGGAAGCCACTTTGCTTATCTCCGAGCTGTTCAGTGCTGGAGCCTTGACAATAAGAATACTATCCACGTACTCTTGCAGACGACTCCAACTCGCTAGACTATATCGTACTCTATATCACGAATCGATCACTTGTCTTGGTATATTGAGGGTCCTAGCACCAGTGTGCTATCTCTTCGACACCACCTTGGCGGAAGCGAACGCCATGGCCTCAACTACCGATGCCCCCGCTCACGTAGAGTCTTCCTCTTCACCTGGACAGAGCCGAGGACGAGGAGGGGCCAATGGAAGGGGGCGAGGGAGGGGAGGAGAACGTAGTCGTGGTCGGGGTCGAGGTCGAGGTCGAGGGAATGCTAATGCGCAGGGTGGGCGTGGAGGTGAGCGGTCTCAAGCTTCCCGGCCGAGGGGCGGCGGCGGCGCATTCGCCTCTGGGCCTGTGCCTGAGAATGGCGCTCCTGTTGCGCCGGTACAGCCCACGAGTGGCGCTGCCGCGAACGACGAGGGCGAGGACGTCGAGGCAGAGGTCTGCTTTATCTGTGCGAGCCCCGTCATCCACCAGTCCGTGGCACCCTGCAACCACAGGACATGCCACATCTGCGCCTTGCGCATGAGGGCTCTCTACAAGAACAAGGAGTGCGCACATTGTCGAGTATGTTTGGTCTCTGATCGCGCATGGGATTTGGCCTCGGACTGACAATTTTTTCCCTTTTTTTTTTTTTGCAGACGGCTGCACAGTTCGTCATCTTCACTGATGACGCCGCGAAGCGGTACGAGGACTACTCCGATCGAGACGTGACGAGCACCGACGACAATATCGGTATTCGGTACGCCAATGAGGACATAGTGGGGGATACCGTCTTGCTCCTTCGATACAATTGTCCCGACACATCCTGCGACTTCGCTGGCTTGGGCTGGCCCGACTTACACCGCCATGTCCGCAGTACCCACAACAAGAAGATGTGCGATCTGTGCACGAGGAACAAGAAAGTCTTCACGCACGAGCATGAACTATTCGCCGATAAGGAGCTCGAGAAGCACATGCGCCATGGCGACGACCGGCCAGGCGCCGTGGACCAGACCGGCTTCAAGGGTCATCCGTTATGCGGCTTCTGCGGCTCGCGATTCTACGATGGCGACAAGCTCTATGAACATTGTCGCAATAAACACGAGCGCTGTTTTCTGTGTGATCGGGAAGACCCGAGACAACCACATTATTATCGTGACTATAACTCCCTAGAGGACCATTTTAAAAAAGACCACTACATATGCCCGGACCGCGAATGCATCGAGAAGAAGTTTGTGGTGTTCGGGTCCGAGATGGACCTAAAAGCCCATCAACTTAGTGAACACGCCAACTCTCTTTCTAAGGATGTGAGGCGCGAGGCTCGCCTGGTCGATCTGTCAGGATTCGACGTTCGTGAGAGGTATCAGCAACAACGAAGAGGCGGAGGTTCCAACCGGGGCAGAGACGGGGAACAAGAAGGAAGAAGCGGCCGGGGAAGAGGTCGGGATCCCAACGCTGAGCCGCTGCCGGGGAGTTCGGCACAGCCACTTCGGAGAGACGAACTCGCCCTCCAACGCCAGATGGCAATACATTCGTCACAATCCGTATCGAACCGTACCTTTGGTGGCCAGCTCTCCTCCAGCATAGCGGATCCTTCAGCTCCTTCCAACCAATCAACTCCGAGTAACACCAACACATCTAATGCCAGGGCCCCTATACCCGCTGCCCCTGCCATAGAATTGGAGGGTCTGAGTCTGACGGATGCGAATCTCTCGCCCGAAGATCGCGCTCGGTTGATGCGCCATTCGGCCGTCATCGAGCGTGCATCTAACCTCTTGCACAACGACAAAGCCAAGATTGACAGATTCCGATCTCACATCTCCTCTTTTAGACAAGACAAACTTAGCGCTTCGGCCTTGGTCGACGTGCTCTTCTCCCTATTTGCCGACATCTCTTCATCCGCTCTCGGGACGCTCGTCCGCGAGTTGGCAGACCTGTTCGAGGACAAGGCAAAAGGCGACAGATTGCGCAAATCGTGGAACGACTGGCGGGCCATCAACGAAGATTACCCCACGTTGCCGGGCCTCAGCGGCATGCGCGGGGCCACAACCTCGAGCAGTGGCTGGGCAGCAGCCGCTGCTGCCAGCTCACCCGCCACGCAGACCGCCGCCTCCTCCTCTAACCAGAGACACACGACCCGCGTCCTCAAGTTGAAGAACTCGACAGAGCAGTCCCGCAGGTCTAGCGTGGAACACCCGGCCGCCCTATTCCCGGGCAGCCAAGCATCCGGTCGACAGACTACGTCTTCTAATCAAGCCTTCCCTTCATTACGCCCACCGAGTGGTGCCATCCCTTCCTCCTCTTCCTCCTCCTATCGCTCTTCCTCGGGCGCTCTCTGGGGAACCACCACCACCACCACGACATCGAGGAGCGCGCCCGCTACTGCTACTACTCGATCCACGTCCTCGGGCGGCACCAGCCGCGAAGAAGCCTTCCCTGCATTGCCCGCGGCGCCGAAACCCACAACGACCATCTTTGGCTACGGAGGTGGGAGAGGGGTCCGAAGGGACGTCGGAGGCTCGAGGAATACGGGGTTTACTTGGGGTGGTGGCGGCGGCGGCGGTGGTGCTGCGAACGAGGAGAATGAGGATGAGAATGAGGAGGATGAGAACGTTGTAGGAAAAGGGAAGAAGGGAAATAAAGGACGCAAGAAAGTCCTTGTGCAATGGGGGTGAAATGGGATGAGAGAATATGGGGAGTCGAGCTGAGCTGAGCTGGGCTGAGCTGGATTGGATTGGATTCGGGCTTGTGTATTTATGTACATATATATATTGGGGACACTGAGATCTTCGGACTTGGGATAGAGGTTTCTTATCGTACGTCTACTTGTGTATCTATCTCTTCGTGTGACCTTCAGTATTGTGTTGATTGTGAGGCTTGTTTTTGTGTATACGTGTATGTGTGTGGTTCATGTGTTAGGACATGCGTCATCCTACATTTGTCCATCCAATGTCCTTCCTTCCAGCTCATCCAGATCTGGCCACTCAGTTATCGACTGGCGTTGTTTTCGTGCTATCAGTATGAACTATTATCTGTTTGCTTCTGCAAAAATAATAACGAGCCTTCCTCCTGCTACCTCATACATGTAGTAAACTAGAACGACTGTTCTTGCTATCAAGTCCGCATCCAGCATTCACTTCATTTATAAACGGCTTTGAACTTCCCAACCCATGTTTTTACTTTCCCCCACAGCCGTGCTCCCGCTCTCTGGTCAGTAGCACTAGTCCTGTCGGTACTGCTGATACTGCTGCTACCTGGCGTTGTAGTTGTGGCCAACATGCCTGACACGTCTGACAGAGGCTCGCTTTTGTCACAGGCCGTATACATAGCCCAGGGGACCACCTTCAGGAAATCCTCATCCCGCACCGGCCCATCCGGGATCTTGTCGAGCACTGTTCGAATAGAAACGATAATTTTGCGGTGTCGCTCGACACGGGCCTCAAGGGCACGTATTCGAGTATCAGCGAATGATAGCAAAAAAGCCTAGCATAGTTAGCAAAAATCGAGTATAGTAAAGCGGATAAAGAACAGCTACACTTACAGTTGGAGACATATCTGACCCACGGACTGCATCAAAAGTGGCGTGCTTGAGCAGGAGTAAAAGCGTAAGCAGCTCGCTACGTAGAATCTCGCTATTCTTGAGTCGTTTTTGTGTATGGGTAGCAAGAATGCAACCGTGGCAGCCCGAAGAGAATGTAAGCAATGCGGGCGCGTACCAAGGAGTAAAGTCTCCGCGATCGCCGTCAAGGAGCGATTGCTGCGATTTATAGATTGGAAAGTACCTAAGAGATTTAGCAAATATAAAAAAACACTGTATAACAACTTACGTATGATCGTTTAAGCTTGCGCATTTAATCTGTCTCTTGCTCTTGGTTAACTCTTCCCTTGCCGTAGTAAGAGCGCAGCAAGCGTCAGCCACCGGCGAAGCCCACCAGCAAAAGGCGTCGCTACTTTGTAAGTTTTGTGCGGTCAAATCTCCCCAGTCACCTCTCTCTTTAGCCTTCATCATCAGTTCGTTCAAATGTTCGGACGGGAGCGGATCGAATAGGCAAGAGGTTGTTCTTTCAACAGTAATTGAAAGCTTGTTCCATAAGCCAGACAACTCGAGCGGTAATGTTAGAAAATCTTCTTTATTACCCGCGGCACGTAATATCTCACTGTAGACAAGCTGGATTTGCTTATCCATCGTGGGTGAAGTGGCAGAGGGCATCTTGGTGGATTAACATGTAATGAAATGAAGATAGTTAGTTGCGAGAAGTATGTGCATGTAAGTGACGAATAAAGTAAAAGGTTAGGTAGTTTATTTGTTTATGATAAAGTTTGTTTGTTGTAAAGCCAAATGCGGACTTGGCCCAACACTGCCCCTGTCACACGGCTGATACACTTGCATGTATCCGAAACCACGGACTCAGCTACATATGTACCCGCTGATTGCGTAATTACGTAGATAATCTTATTAGCGGCAGGTCTCAGATTCGACTACCCAGGTAGATTTGCCTGATCATGAAAACAGGTAGGTAGGTGATACGGAACAAGACAAGCAAGATCAAACGAACGAAAGCGAAGCTTTAGTGGATATATAGGATAAACCCACAAGCTCTCTTGCTATATTGTAAAGCAGAGTCTTTTTAATACTTGTTCTATGGTTTACATTATCTAAGTAGTATCCCTATTCTCAATACAACACCCTACAAGTTATACTCTTGCCTCATCTACATCATAGCCCTGGAAGGAATTTGCCCTTTAAGTCCCGGAGAATGGTATCAAATGTTATAAGGACACTTTACTGCTAAAGATCAGCGGCAAATAGTGAGTTTCCTTTTTATTTTCCCCACAGATCGTTAGCAGTGTTTTGAACCCTCGTCGATTTCTAACGGGGTTCTCCAGAAAGAATTGCATGGGCACATGGGCAAGTATTTTCAACTCATCCGGGGCCCTCGGTTAGGCAAATTGGGTCTGGTTAATAACTGGTAGTTCTGCAAGTAGGAAAGTTTGGTTGCCCCCGAGATTTTCAAAGCCAATTAACAATCACATTTTTATAATTTGCTCCGTTCCTACTGCCCAGAACATACTTACTAGGCTGCTAACAATGCATAGATATTTGTAACGAGGATGAGGCTTGGAGCTTGGTGTTCTATTCGCATATAATCATCTATGGCCGCAAGGGAACCATACTGAACAGGTTTCATCCCTTCAGCTCTAGCGGCAACTAGGTCTATATACACACGAAAGCTACGCTTTCGTCTATCTACTAATATCTCCCATTATTGTGCCTGTTTTCGTGATCAGGAATTCAAAGGGTAGATGAATATGTAGACCGCCGCGTTGCAAATGATATAACCCCTGGCATCGGATATACGCATCTTCACTACCTTAGGTTATTCCGTGTGACAATATTACAGAATCCGGCTCAACCTTTAAGCTCCATGAGTTCCTCGTCCTTTGGGCCAATTTCCTCCCTCACGGTAGAAATATAAAGGAAGCCCCAAAGGAAGCTGTCATGATCTGTCCGAAGTGCTGGGAATATGTGGAAGACTTGTTTAACCATTACAAACTTGCTGAACCCAAGTAGGACAAAATTAGGACTAAGCAAAATATAGCGACAAAGTAAGCGTTAAAAAAGCTTAAAAACAAAATTAACTTTATAAAAATAAAATTTTAATTATTTATAAAGTAAATAGTTATATATATAAATTATATTATATAATTTATAAAGCTATAACATTAAATAATATATATTATTAAAAATATAAAATTAATAAATTAATTATAAATGGCTAACCAGTATGGCAGAACAGGTGGGACCCTGTGGGCCCACCTTTTGCTAGATCACCTAATAGATCCACTGTGTATATATAAATCTTTTAATATGCGATTTACAGCTATATTCCTTTTTTAGTTCTTTATTCTATAATTAATATATAAATGGGACCTTAAATAAGAGCTTTGCTTTTATAAAAGATATTAATTATAACAATTGTAGGATTAATATATATATATATATTTATAGATATTTAATTGATTAATTTTTTTAAGTTTAATATATTACTTAATACGATTTATATATATGTTTGCTGCTTATATTAAACCGATTAAAAATCGCACTTTAGCATTTTTACTAAATATAAACAATCTTATATATAAATTTAGAAATAAATCGAAGCTAAAGTTAAAAATTTTATTAACGTAATATAATAACGTATAATAATACTAAAAAGATAGTAGCAGCAGCAGTTTATAAAGCTGTTTATAAAAAAGTTATTTTTAACTTTTTTAACTTAATTAATTTATTTTTTTATCGTTGTTAAAACTTATTTATTAATAAGTTTAAACGTAAATCTTTTATTAAACTAGCAACTGCTATATTTTTTTTTATACTGCTAAATATATTAATAAAAATAGCAACAGCAATATTTTTAGCAACGTTATAAAATACTTTTCAATTTTTATTTATAACTAATTTAAATAAAATTATATTAATGGCAAAGAATTTTAATTTAGCTAATATAAAATTATTATAAACTTTATTTATAAATATAAATAAAACTAAATAAACTAGTTTGCTATATTAAGCTTTAAAGCTAACAAACTTAGATTTTATTTTAAGCTTATTATAAAGATCGATTAAAATATATTTTTTAATTTTAATTGATATATAAATTAAAAGGTTTTTAATAATTGTTATATAAAAATTAAAAAAGCTTTATTTTATAAAATAAAAGCTTATATTTTATTAATTTATGCTTAAAATATAGTAGCTTAAAACTTTTATTAATATATAATAGCTATAAATATTAACTTAAAAAA
>JADKYC010000234.1:0-28939 GCA_019843955.1 Xylaria sp. 218_066
GCCTTTTAATTATTTTAATAATAGCTATAAAAACGGAAGTAAATTTAACTTTAAATATTAAATTTAAGCTAAACTAAACCTTTTTTATATTTATTATAATATAATTTTATATTTTATATAATATATAATACATATATTATAAATTTAATAAACCCTTTTTTGTATATTAATATTTAATAAAGTTTATGTAGTAAATATAACTATACTAATTATTTTTTTCCTTTAATTTATAAATTAAAAATGTTTTTTCTATATTTGAAAATTAAAACATTTTTAAACAATTTTTTTATAAAGCTTATTCTATATTTTATAAGTTAACTAATAACTAAAAAGTTATTTATAAATTGAAATATATAAATATTATAATAGTATAAAACAAAGCTTTCAAAAATAGTTTTTTATTAGGATTTTAAACTACTTTAAACAATTAAAAATTATATTAAATCAAACTAAAAATTAATAGTTTTTTTAATTATAAACTTAATATTTTAAATTATTAATAGTTTATAGGTTCATATATATTTATTATAATTAAAAATATTACTAAACCTTTATTTAGCTTTTTAAGCCTTTCTAGCTAAAAGTAATTAATATTATCTTTAATTAAAATAGCTTTAACTTTATTTTAGCTAAGTTTTATTACTTAGCTAAGTGTGTTAATTATAAAAAAAATAAAAATATTATTATTATTAAAAAAGGAAATTTTATGATTAACTTGTTATTTAATATATCTTTTAGCTTAAAATAGGCTAAAAAAGCTCTAAAATAGATTGTAAAAATAATAACAGATAACAAAATTAAAAAATTAAAAAGCTTTATAAATATACCTATTTTATTTATTTTAACAAATATAATAGTTTAAAGCTTTATATAAACTATAAAGGTCTTAACCGTGTTATAGTTAATAATTGCTTTATTTTTTATTTTATTTTAGAAATATTAATTAAATGGTTTATAAAAAGGTTTTTTTCAAATTAACTTTAAAATAACTACTATTCTTTTCGAATTTTAACAAGAAACGAATAGAAAACAGCTTTTCGTATATAATATAGCTAATATAAGTTTCTAGTTATATTAGTAAGTTTATATAACATTTCTACTATTCTTTAACCTATATATAAAAAATATATAATAATATTTTTTGTTCTACATATTTTTATTTTATATTTATATTTTTAACAAATAAAAGTTTTTATATAATATATATTTACAACGTTATTAAAAAGCTATAAAAAATAAGAATATATATTAAGCCTAATAAATATTAATTTTGTTAAAATATGTTTAAATTTTTACGGTGTATTATATCTTTTTAAAATAATAAAATAAACCTAAAATATATATTATAAAAATATATTGCTTATTTTTAGTTCTTACTATAAACTATAGCAATTTTTAAAGTTCTATAACGTTTACTGCTATTTTATTAAAAAGTATTTTTAAATTATAGCACTTTTAACTAAATATTTAGAAGAAAACGTATTTAAGATAAAAAAAAGTGATATCTTACTAAATAGTTCTACTAAAAAGTTTTTATAAAACTTTAAAATATATTTAGAAAAAGCTATTCTCTTTATATATTTTCACTTTTAAAAATAAGTATTACTTAAAACCGATTTTTCTAGTATAGCGTTAATAAATAATCTATCCTGAAAAAACTATTAAAAATAATAAAAACTTATTTTGTTTTATTTTTAAAAGTTTAACAAAAAAAAATTAAAATAAAGCATTTTTAATACAAAAGTATTTATTACTATAAAATACTTTAAATATTAGCAGCATTATTTATAAAAATGCAAATTTTTTATCGAAATATTAACTAATAATAAACAATTTTAATAATGTATATATTTAACAGTTTTTAATTTTATTATTTATTATAAAAGTAGTAAATAAAATAGAGCTATTTTTTTTTTATAAAAACCTAATTATATAAACAAAATATATAATCTATTTTTTTGGATTAAAGGAAAATTATAATAATATATACTACTATTTTTTATAAATATTTTAAAATACTAAAAAAAGGTTTATTCTGTATATTTAGGCTTCATATATACTATTGTAATATAAACGGTGATTTAAAATTAACCATATAAAACAATTTAAAATAAGGATTTTTAAAGTTCTAATATAAACAGAAATCTTTAAAATCTTATTAAACAAATATAACAAAAAAACCTTAAATACAGTTAGCTTCAAAAATAATTTAATTAAAGAATATTTATAAAACTTTAATAGTTAATTAAAAGTTCTTTTTTACTATATAACAAGCAAGTCTATATTTTTTAAAAAAATCTCCATATTTTTAGCTAATTAAAATATATTATAATAATATTATTATAAATTATTTTAGCTAACAAAAAATATAAAAGTTATCAAAATATAAGTTTTTTTTAGCTTAGGTTTAAAGCTAATATGTAAAATTATATATAAAAAATATATAATTTACGCTAGCTATAAAATAAAATTTTATTAAAAATATAGCAAGTTAAGTACCCTTTTATTATTTACGTTACTTATAAAAGAATCAACAATAAACTTTATAATAAATCTACTAAAAACTTTCTTTAAAAATAATCTAATAAATTTTATACTAGTTATTATAAACTAACTTGCCAAGTTAACCTATTTTTTTTTTATTTTTATAATAATAACAATTTTTAAATTAGCTACTTTATTTTATTGAAAAATTAAATATATATAAAACTTATTTATAAAAATAGTTTTTAATAAAGGACCTATTTGTATTAGCAATTTCTCGTTTAAGCTTTTTTATTATATTAAAATTAAAAAAAACTATTCGGTTGTTTTATATTTTAAAACTTATAGCTAAATAAAACAAATAAACTAAATAATAAAATACGACTTTTATTATTTTACTAACAATAAATAAACTAATTAGTTTCAATTATTTCTTTAAGCTTATTTTGTTATAAATTTAGCTATAAATAATATTAATAACTATTACTAGTTAATATTAAGTTATAAAAAAATGTATAATTAAAAGTAGCAATTATAATATAAAACTAGCAAAAGATTTGACTAATATTAAGTTAATCTTATCCTTTAACGTTTAATAGAATAGCTAAAGTGAAATCTTTCAAAATAAAATATTAGCTAAAATTTATTTGCCAAAAATTAAACCTAATATTTTAAAATAAAAAAATCTTATGTTTTACTAATAAGCCATAAATAAAACTGCTTAAAAATAACTATAATGTATACTTAATAACGTTTTACTGCTTTAACTATAGCTGCTACTTTTGTTAAATATTAGCTAGTTATTCTTTTTAATTTCTTTATATTTAATTATAAATAACCAAAAAACTAAAACTTAAGCTAAATAACTAACGTTTAAAAGCTAAACTTAAAATATATTTGTACAATAATAAATATTATATAAAAAAGCTAGCTAACTATATTAAAAACTAAACTAAAAATAAAAATAAATGACTTATATATAATATTAATAACTAAAAAAGCTATAAAAAAAACTTAAAGTATATAACGCTTATAATATTAAATATTATATTTATTATTAAAAGTTTAATTAACTATATATTAGTAATAAAATAAAGATACATTAATAAAAATTTACGTAATTTAAGTTTAACAGTTTTTTAAATAAAACTTTAAATAATATAATAAATTAATATTAAATAAGTAAACCTTATAAATATATAATATTAAGCTTTAATAAAACAACTATGATAAAATAACAAGGTTTTTTAAATTATGCTACTGTTTATATTATAAATAATAGCAAAATTAAAAATTTTAAAATTAATAAATCAAAAATTAACAAAAGCAAACAACTATTTAATTAAGTCGGTTAAATAAATAGCGTTAAACTATAGTATTATAAAAATGTATAAAAGTTTTAATTAAGAAATAAAATAAAAACGAAATATAAATAATTTAATATATTAAACTATAAATATTATAACCGTTTTAACAGCTAACATAGCTAAAAAACTAATATTAACTATTTTATAGCTAAAGTTAAAAAGCTTTTTATATTTAAGTTAAAAATTATATTATATATAACTAAAACAGCTATAGCAAATAAATAAACTATAAATAATATAAAGTTTAATATAACAACCGAACTTTTAGTTCTTTATATACTTTGTTTATTTATATAAATAAAGCAGCATAATGTTGCACTTAGCACACATATGAAGGCAAAGCTCCATCAATAAGTGCTGTATTTGTACGAAAAAATCTACAGATAAAGTAAAAAGGAAGGAAAAGGAAAAACAGCTATCTAGGGTGGTGTTTTTTATGTGTGTAAGTGGTGGGGCAGATCCTAGTGAATGGGGTTCCCAATCGGGTAATCAGGTAAGTGGCTGGTGTAGCGCACAGCCATCAATCCATCAATCCAGCCACACATATTACAGGGTCCACTTTGCAGGCTCCAGGCTCCACCACGTAACTTATAATAAAAAATAATAATAAAAATAAAAACAACGTAGCAAAAAAAAGGAAAGAAAAGGTAGGTATATAGGCGAGATTGATCAGAAAATAAGCGCAAACGACGGAAGTAAAAAAAATCCCACAAAGAAATAAAATACAGAACCTAAAAAAAAAAAAAAAAAAAAAAAGGCAGCAAAATAGGCACACTTTTATATTTTAAAATTAACGCATGGCAGCAAAATTAACGCGCATTATTTAATAATCACGTATACTAGTACTTAATATTAAACGCGCAATTATTTATATATTTAATCTAATTAACTAGCTACTTAGGATTTAATTAATTTTATATACTAGCTGGGATTGTGGCTGTGTTTATCAGCCACATGAGTGGCTGCATTTGCAGTCATCCATTCCTTTAAATTAGTGTAGCAAACAAATACGAAAAAACTTAATAGAACACACACTTCTCTCTTCCACAGTCCTTCTAATATTTATTAAAAACGTTTATATTTTTATAACTTAATAAATATAAACAACTATTCATTTTTACATTTTTGTTCTACTAATTATTTATAAATAATACTTTTATTTAATAGTTTAAAAGAATTTTTATAATATTTTTATTTTTTTTAATATTAAAAGCTTTAACGATTTTTTAAAACGTTTTAGCTACAAATACGTTTTTAACATAAATATATATTTTATTTTTAGTAACAATTATAAGCGAATTAGTAAGTTATTTAATACTTAATATATTATATATTTTAAAAGTTTTATTAAGTATTAAAAAACGTTTAAAGTTATTATAGTTAACTTTTTCAACTTTATTAATAATAACTTTTATGCTATTACGTATTAACGTTTTAAAAACAAACAATACTAGTTATATTATAGTGAAGTTAACAATCTTATTTAATATTAATACATTTTTATATAAATAATTCTTTAGCTATAACTATAGTTATAAATATTACTTCTAATTCGTTATTTAAATTTAAATATACTTTTAAGTTATTTAATATATTAATAAATATATTTATTTTAAACATATTAATACCGGCAATTCTAAATATAGCATTTATAAATATAAAACCTTAAATCTAGCTAAAACTATTAGCTACGGTTATAATAATAGCTATTATACATATAAAAGTTTATATTACTTTTTTAAATAATACTTATATATAGCTAAAAAATTTGTTTTTTTATATAAATCTAACTTTAATATTTTTATTATTAGTTATTTCTTTATTTAAATAGTTTATTATAAATATAACCTAAAGCATTCTTATATTAATTATTATATTTGTAGCAGCTAAAGTTAACCTTTCGGCGAAAAAGCAAACGTTACAGTTTATAAGCAAAACCTTATATATAATTACTATATAAGCTAATTTTCCCCTTTTTAAAGTTACTTTTTTTTGTTATAACTTTTTTTATATACTTAAATATTTAAGCTATTACTTTAAGTTTTATTTAAAAGTTATTTGATATTAAAAAAGTAATTCTACTTGTTTTATAATTTATATTTATTTTTAAAACAATAAAGAAATCGGTCTTAAAAAATAGTTTAAACAAAAGATTCTTTATAACCTATTTCTTTTTATTGAATTCTTACATTTTAGGTTCGCTTTTAACGTTTTTTTTTTTTATAAACTTAAATTTTTTTTAAATTAATAGTTTTACAATACTTTTAATATTTTAAACTCTGTTACTCTATTTTTCGATAATATATTTTAAAGTTTTAAAAACATCTTTATTAATATATATTTTGCTTACTTTTAAATTAAAGTAAACTTTTGTATTATTTATATTAAATAAAGATTTAGCTTTCATTTAGAAATAAAAATATTATCAATATATAATATTTTCTTTTAAGTTATAAATAAATGCTTTTATAACTTTAATAGTTTTATGTTAAAGTAAAAGCTTTCTATTTTTAAAGTATAATATTTATAGCTTAAAGTAATATTTAGTTGTTTCATTACTTTTATTTTAGCTTGTTTATATTACACTAAATATTAAAAAAGGTGATTATATAATTAAAATAATGTTTTACAATATTTATAAGTTCTTTTTTTAAAGTTAAAAAGCAATATAGTTTTTATTTTTTAAAAAAATATTTTAAGTTAACATGTATAACAATGTTTAATTTTATCATTAAATATGTTAAACTTAGTATAATATTTATAGCATATTAAATTAAAGTTTAACTAATATGAACTTTTAAATCTATTTTTATTGCTATCTTTATTGCTATTTGTATTGTTATAATATATAATAATTAGTGTCAATTTATTCAAAATAAACGCTCTAGCTTTATTTATCTCTATTCTTTCGGTTATTAAAAGTTTAATGGTCTTTATTATTATAATTATTACGTTAGCAGTTATTGTATTAATAGTTGTTATATTAACAAGTATTAAGTTAATTATATTTATTATAGCTTTTTCTTCGCTTATAATTTAACCAATAATTATTGTTATAGTTATTATTATTATAATGTTATATTTATTATTATTTCAATAATTAATTACAAAATCTATTATATAAGTTTTAACATTATTTCCAGTTATATAGCTTTAAGCTATATATTTATTAAAGTTATTCCTTTTGTAATAATTTTTTTTTAAATAATTTACTTTTAAAATACGTTATTTTATTTTTTTAACCAATCATATTTTTGGCTAAATTTTATATGTTAGTTCAACTTTTTTTAATTTATTATTTATATTTATTGAAAATTTAACTTTGTTAAAATAGTTTATAAAACAATTTAAGTTTTAGTTATTTTTAATTATGAATTTAACACATTAGTTTACCCTAGTTTATATTATTTTTTCTATACATTTTATAATTTAAATATACCTAGGTTTTTTTTAAACGTACTATAGAAATATATACTTATTATAATGAACGTTATAAATTTTAAATTCAAATTTTTTATATTTGTTTATTATAATATTAAAAGTTAGTATAAAACGATTTTACATTTTTTAAAAAACTAGTTTTAAATTTTTTTTTTACGTACTTTTATATATATAGTAGTTTCTAACTTATTATTTTACTAAAATATAGCTAAGCTTGTTAGCAAAATTTGAAAAAGTAATAAAATTTATTGCTTATTAAAATACTATATTTTTCTATTTTCGAAAAAAACTTTAATACGGTTATAAAAAAAGAATATAATTATAAATATGACGTTTTTACTTTTGCCGACTATTTCGAAGTTTTTTAAGTTATTATATAAAAAGTTAAAAGTTTTCATATTTTTATATTTTAATTTATTATTATTATAAGTTAAGTAAACTTTAAGTTTTATTTTAAATACTATTTTTAGTGTGATTAGTTTATATAGGTTAAAAAACGGGTTAAAAAATATATTTTTCTTATTTCAGCTATAGCTGCAATAATATTTATTTAAGTTATTGTTCGAAAAAGAAAATTGTATAAGTTATATAAATTACTGCTACTAGTAAAACTACTAATATATTAGTATTATTTAATAGTTTCTTTAATCTATCTATAAGTATTCTGGTATTACTAAACTTGTATACCACAAATAACTTAATGAAAGAGATTAAATAAAGCTGCATTAAAGCTATAAAAGTTATTTAGCCTATAAGTAGTTAACTATATTTTCTTCGATTTCTTTTTATTAAACAAAGTTTCTAAAAGATTGTTTGCTAAACTGTTTATTTCATATTTTCGAAATATAATGTTTATATTTTTATTTTTTTACTTTTTGTTTTAATATAGTTATTTTAATATTTTGTTCTATTTATCCTTTTCAATATTATATATTTTTATAAAGTTTATAATGTTTTTTATATTGTTTTTTATAATGAAAACGTTAATTCTTAACCGGTATATAGCTTTGTTTTGCAATTTTTATTTATTATTCATTATAAAAATAGTTTATTATATATTAATTAAGTTCAAGCTAAATAAGCTTTAAACCTTTAGCAGTTATTATTTTAGTTATTTTATATTTAACCTTTATCTTATAAGTTTTAATAATAATAAGTTTTTAACTAAAATATACTTCTGAAAACATTTAAAATGCTTTCTTTATCTAACATTTCTGCAAGTATTTTTACTATAAAGTAAAATAGTTAACGGTTGAAAAAAGTTAAAAGAAAAGAAGTAAATTATATTGCTACGGCTTTATACTTGTACGTTAAAATATGAATATAGCAACTAATAAAATAATTTGTAACGTTTATAAATAGAATATTAAAATATATTGCTAAGCTTACTTTTACTAAAAGTTATATTAATATATATATTTAATAAGCTAGTTAAATATACTATAGTTAGCTAAAATAAACTATACTATTATACGTATTTTAATATTCGATTAAGTAAATATATTATATTTAGCTAGTTTAACAAAAGGTTTAGTTTTAACGGGGAGTATAGTTGCTATTATTTAAGTATTATAAGTTTGCATTATTATTTATATGTCGGTAAAATAGTTAAATATATTATAGTTAGCTAAAATAAATTATACTACTATATATACTGTAATGTTACGCTAGTTCAATACGCTATTAATAGCTAAATTAATAACAGTTTTTACTTTAATAAGAATAATACATAAAAAATTAAAGCAAAAATATTTAAGAAATAGTTTATAAGTAACATAAACGGTTGTTTACGTTTAAATAGCTAGCTAACACGTTAAATAGTTTTTTTAAATAAAAAGTAATTGACTAATTTAGTTTAGTCTATATAATAAAACGTATAAAGGCACTATTTAATATATTATAATACAAATAGAACAGATATATTAAATAAAAATAAAAACCGAAGATCTTTAGCTATAAACTGCTAACTATAAGAATCCGATAAATATAAATGTGTATATAGCAAAGCTATATATATAAACCAGCTGCACAGCCACATGTAGCTATGCTACACGCGCCCCCTATAAGCGCGTATTAAAAATAAAACTTTTCAAGTGTTTAAACATAAAAGTTTAATCTATAGTTTAAAGGTTTATAAAACGTGTATTATAAAAAGTTTAAATATAATTATAATACTATTTTTAATTAACTATAATATTTTAATGAACTATTAAATTTAGTTTATTTATTATTTAACAGATTTGAAATAATTGGTATATTAACTTATAATATTAACTATAACGGTTTAAAATTTTTTAATTAAGCTATAAAACCATTAAAAAAGGTATTAAAAAATTCTTTATTAAAAATTAAAAAATAAAGATTTTAATATAATATAATTATTATTAAATTACTAAACCTATATTAAAAATGAGCAGTATTATAACGTCAGTAAAAATTATTGTTTGTTTTAAAAGTAATGAAAATTTTATAAAACTTTTATTACTTTATAGCATTAACAATAACAATTAAACTTTTCGGCGTAACTATTTTCATAATATAATAAGTTAATTTAGCTATAAATTTAAAAACTATATTTAAAGCTTTTTAAAAAGACGTATTCTATAAAAGCTAGAAGGTTTTGTTTTTAGTGTAATAATACTTATATTGGAATTTTAAGTAAATTTAGCTGTTAAAACGTTAATAAATTGCAAAAACAATTAATTCGAAATATATATCTTTTATAAAACTTTTTTTACTTCAATAATAAAAGAAAATAATATAATATTAAAAGCTTGAAAAACTTATATCAAAAATAATTTTATTGTTAAATTTACAGCTAAACATTTTCAAATTTTTAGTGCTTGTAAAAAATTATGAAATAGCTTAGCTGCTTTATATTTTATAAAAGTTAAAGCATTAATTAAAGAATCGGTTTAAATTTATAGCTATTTTATAGCTACAAAAAAAACGATATTTATAATAAATAATGTTTTATAAGTATAAAAAAAATTTAAATTTATAACCTATAAAAGAAATTAAAGATTTATAAAGTACATAATCTTATAAAATAATAAGTATTTAAGTTATAATAAAACAGGTTATATATTATATTAACTAAAATAACAGTATAAATAACTTATAAAATGAAAGAAATAAATTTTATATATTAAAAAAATAAATCTAAAAAAAGACATAGAAAAAAAGAAATTTAAAAGCTTTATATATATTTATAATAGTTTACTGATTTTTTTTAAGAGTTTAAAAAAGCTCTATTTAAAGCTTTAGTATAATATAAATACCGTTATATTTAAAGCTATAGGGCTTTTAAACTATATTATTAAAATATAAAAAATATATTAAACTTTTAAAGTTTTATAAACTTTAAATATACTATTGAAAACATTTATAATAGATTAGCTATAAGGCTACAAGCTTTATATGTACTTATTATAATAAATTAAATATATTTTATTAAAGTTTTTACTTTATAAGGCCCGCTTTATACTGGAGTATTTTCCACTTAAATACCTCAATCTAGTATACTCTTGCTTAACAGCGCAGAATATCTATCAAAGTAGCTTGCCACACTGGTAGTAGCTTATAAACCTTGGTGTGCAACGTTTATAACAACATGTGCCAACTAGCTTAGTAGCTATATAAGCTACACGTGTATATAGCGATTTACACTATAAATAAGTAGAATTTTACCCTTATATATAAGGGTAGCCCCTATCATTTGGGTGGCTAGTTGTACCCATTATACTAATAGTTTAATATTTTTTTTAATATAAATAATTTTTTGCATATTTCCTTTTAGCTTTTTTATTTTATTAAAACTAATTTTTATATTTAATATTTACTATATTTAAGTTAATTCTTTTTTAAGAGTATATTTTAATTCTAATAAATACTTTATTGTAATAATCTCAGTTAACTTTAATTAATAAAGATTTTTTATACATAAAGTACCTGTTTTATTAATAATAATATTTATATATATAATATTTTTAAGCTTTAAAAATCTATATTTAACATTATTTAACTATTACTACATAAACTATTTTAATACATATTAAAGTTTTCATAGTTTAATAACTTTTTTACAATTTATCAATGTTTTTTATATGTTAATAAAAGTTTTAAACAATTATAAAAGTATTTTAAATTACTTTGTTGTTATCTTTCAATATGGAATGTTATTAAAATATCCTAAAATAAAAGTATTTACATAATATACTAGTTGCATATCTTTATAAAAGCTGTAAAATTCTTTTTAAAAAATAGCTTTAACTATATAAATAAATGTTTTATTATAATTTCTGTTAACCCACAGCTTTAAATATATCTTTTTACTTTATATTTATTTACTTTTCTTTTAATTTTAAAATATTTATATGTAGTTTGTCTTTAATTAACGAACTTTAAAATATTTCTTTTTTAATATATTATATAATATAACCAATATAGCTTTAAGCTATTCTCTTTTTTTTATTTTTCAAGTATTTGTTTTAAAGTTAGGTTTTTAGAAATAAATAAATCAGCTATATATATGTTTCGAAGCTTTTATAAATGATTTAAATATTTTATATTTTTATTTTTGTAAGAAGTTTTTGTAATCACTTCTAGTTCTATTGTCATTCTATATCTTTTATATATTAAATGGATTTTAAATTATTATTTCTTTTTAGTTTTTTCATTGTTATTTAAATAGTTTATACTATTTTTATTATTTTCATTTTTATATTTGCTTTTTTAATATAAAGCTATATAAAGGTCATAAGTAATATCGTTAAAAGTTATATATATATATTTTTTAAGAATTAGGTACTTTTTGAACGGTTTTTTGCTCTTTTTTATAAAGTTAAAATAATCTTTATTTTATAAATGCCTTTTAAAGAAAATTTATTTATAATATTATTTTTAACCAATATGTAGTTTAAATAATATTTCTATAGTTTGAGTTAAATCTTTAGTAATAATAATTGAAACCCATAATTAATTTTAATAAAACATTATTTATAAAGTATTTAAATTTTGCTACTTTTGATAAGCAAAATGATATCGGGTCAACTTTTCTACTTAAAAAGCACAGTATTTATTTTACGGATATTTTTTTTTTTTTACGGATGAATATACTATATTGTTAACACATATAATATAACGTAGAAGAACTGTGAGAGGGAGAAGTGTGTGTTGTATTCAGTTCTACTATCTGTTTGCTACCCTTATCTATAAAGAATGGATGGTTGCGTTTACAGCCACTATTATGACTGATCATCACAGCCACAATCCCAGCTAACGTATATTTATATTTCAAAGTTATTAAAGTTTAATAAACTATTCTGGCTTTAGTTAAATAATTTAAAAACTTTAAAAAAAAAATTTATATTGTTCATAGTTAAATAATTAATATAATTAAGTATATATTTATCAAACTGGGCGTTATAACTGTTCTAGTTTTATAACTATCTGTTATAATTGTAGCTTTATTAATGATACTTTTTTAAGTAGGTTTATTATAGCTAGGTAGGTTAGCTATATATAAATACTAGTAGTGGAGGTCTGTATACCTTATTAAATGTAAAGCAAGTATTAGTTTTATTTTTATTTATTAGTACATACTAAAGATATCAATTTTTATTTTAACTACTGTTTAAATATATATGTTAGCTATAAGTAGTAAGTTATATTAAATAACAAATCCTTTGATAGCTAATAAATGTCATAAAAATGATCGAAATAACAAATAGTAGAAAAAATAAAAACAAACTATTTTAATATATGTTTGCAAACTCAAATATTTTGCTTACTAATTAACTATAATTAAAAATAGGTATTTAACTAATTAGCTTATTAAGACTGTGTATAAGTTATATACTTTAATAATGAGAACTATAAATAGCTATATATTTACTTAAGTTTATAATTGCAATTCTTTTAACCTATATTTAAATATTGTAATTTTAATATATACATTTAATTTAACTATAAGCAATAAACAAACGTTTAAAATATAAGCGTAAATTTATATTTAAGCTAAATATAAAATGATAATTTTAAGATTTAGAACTAAGGCTAGTTTTAAAACTTATTAAAACTAGATTAAACTAATGAACTATTCTTTTTCTTTTTTGCTTTTTTTCTAATAAATATAACTAATATTATTAATTATATATAGCTAAAAGTTTTTGAATAATTTTAAAGTTAAAAAGTTAGCCGAAAGGATTTATTAAAAAGGGTATAATAAAAATAAATTAATTTTTTAATAGTTACTAAATAGCTTTTAAAAGTATTTAACTATTTATTATAGAACATTTTTAAAAAGCTTAGCTATATTTTGTTTTTTTATTATTTTATATTATTTATAAGTTTGACTAATGAATAAACTTTCAGTCTTTTATTTCATTAAACCTTTTTATAAAGCTGTTAGCGAAATTATTTTTTAATTTAACGTATACCGGCTTAAAATAGCTATTTTCCATTTTCAATTAATATAGTAGCAAGCTATTTATGTATATACATATTTGTTTTAGTTATTATATTATTCTTTAACTAGCTAATAACTTTAATGTTGTTATATAAAAAAGTAAAAATCCATTTCACAATTATTTTAAGTATAAATAAAAAATTATATATTTAAGGTATGCTATTAGCAGTTTTATTTATAGTAATTTATTTATTTTGAAAAAAGTGTTTTATTACAGCTTTTTATAACTTTAAATATTAAAAAAAGAAGCGAGCTATTTAAAAATATCATATATTTTATAATAAATTAATCTTAAAATTAAAAATAAACGTAAGATCAACTGTAATAAATAGTTTAATATTATTATACTTTTGATATAAATAGTTTTAATAAGCTTTTTAAACTTAATATATAAAATAATACATTTTTTATACATTCTGCTAGCTTATAAATTAATAAGTTAAATATATATAGCTTATATAAAACCAATATAAATAATATTAAGATATATAATTTATATTAAAAAGGTTAGCTGTTTTAAAGAAAAAGGCATATTAAAAGATTTTTATTTTTTGTTAAATTTCTTTTTAACATAATTATTAAAATTATAATAAAAATTATTAATTGACTTTCAAATAATGTATTTCTATTAATATATTACTTTCATATTTTTTTTATTAGCTTTATATTAATAAGCTACTGCTATTATAAAAGAAAACGTTTATTAAATTCATAGTTACTAAATTATTTTATATGATTTTTGAATATATATACATTTAATTCTTTTAATAAGTTTTTTTTAAATTTCTTTAGTATTTATAGTTATAACCTTTTTTAATGTTTTTCATAAAGTTTAAAAAGCTATTTAATGTATATTAAATATAATATAACCTTACATAATTTTTTAAAAAGTGTATTTCATTGTTTTTATTGTAAAATATAAATCTTGCTACTAAGTTATCTAATTTTATAATTTCTTAAAATAGCTTTTTTATTTAACGTAAATTTAAACGTTTGCTATTTAAGTTTTAGCTGCTTACTTTTATTATTACTATTTATAATTGTATAAAAAGCTTTATTTTTCCTTTTCTCTATTAACATTGCTTAATTTCAACAGATCAGTTATTTAAATCGGTAAAGTTTAATAATAATAAATTTAATAAGTTAACACGTTTAAAATGAAAATTAGTTTTAATAAGTATTTTTTTAAAAAGAACTTTTTAATGTCCTTTTTCTAAAGCTAGTTTAACTAAAATAGCATATTTTAAAAATACTTTATAAATTAGTTTAATTAATTTAATTTAATTCTCTTTATTCAAAACTTCTTAAAAGTAGTTATAACTTATTAAAACTTATAAATAGCAAACATTATAATGGTAAACGAACATTATATTTGCTAATTCTTTTATATTATATATCTTTTTTTAAGAAAAAGTTATTCTTATAAAATATTATATTTAAACTAAATAATCGATAAATAAAACTAGTTTCTAATAAAGCTTTTTAATTATACTTTTAAAACTTTTTATTTATTTTATTACGTTGGCTATTAATATTTTTAGTTTACGTTTATAACCTTTTTTATTTAACGCAAACTATAAGCATCTAGATTACCTAAACATCCGGACTACTTAAAAAACTTTTTATATATTTTATCTTTATATTTAAACAGGGTTGGAAATTTAGTATTTCGTATAAGGACTAAAGCTTTAGTATACTAAATTAGTTTAGTATTAGTACAGATTTTCAAATACTAATTTAGTAAATACTAATTTAGTATTTTAATTTTTGAAAATAAAAAGAAAAAATTGTTTTTTATTAGTTAATATTTTATTTAATAATTATATTTTTTCAATTTAATTTAAGCTTAAAATACTAATTTAGTAAATACTAATTTAGTATTCAGTATTTAGTATACTAATTTCCAACCCTGTATTTAAATCATTTAAGTATAATACTATATTTCCTCAAAATAATAACGCCGATTTAGAGCTTGTTATATAAGCTATTAAAAACAACCTAGGATTATTTTAACAACGTGCTTATAAAATTTATAATCTTCTTTATATAACCTTGTTCTACTAATTATAAAAAATTCCCTTTAAAAATATTATACCTACAAAAAGTTCAAAGTTTACCGAAGCTAAAAAGTAATTAATTATATGATATATTACAGATTTTACTGCACGATCTTTGTTTCTCCGGTATAATACTATTAAAAATATAGCTAATTAACTGCTAAAAGTATAAAAGAAAATAAAAGTTAAAACAAACTAGGTTTTGAAGTTTATATAACGTGTTAAATAATAAATCGATTATTCATATATTTTAAATAAAACCGGTTAAAGTATTACGCTAGTGATTTTTTTTATAATGAAAATAAATAAAGTTTTATTTAATTTTAGAATTACTATATTTAATAGGTTTAAAAAACTTAAATTTATATATCTAAAAAATTAAAACTAAACTATAGTTATTTAAACTATTTTATTAAATAGTAATATTATTTTATTATATATTATTTTAACAAGATAAATTTATTTATTATTTTAATATAAAGAAACTTTTAAATCATTATTTAAATAAAAAGTTAGCAATCTAAAAATCAGTTAAACAATCAATAAATAAAATATAATTTAAATCAAACATTTTTAAAAAATATTTACTGCTTATTAATTTTTAATAGTTACAAAAACTACTATTTATATAATTTTAAAGTTATTATAAAAATATATAATATTATTACTTTTTACATCCTAGCATATTTATTGTATAAGCTTTAGCTTTTCAATATTAAGTATTTTATTTTATTTAAAATGTTATATAAACAGAAATCGAAAATATAATATTAAAATATATTATATATATTAATTAAAAAAGATTTTTAGCTCATATTTTAACATATTTAACATATTAATCACTATAATAAATATACGCAGTAGGTTTTAAAAAGTAGAATTAGTTTTATATAATCTAAAATATATAATTTTATAACTAAACTTTTGTTTAAAAACTTTTATTATTGAAAACTTAATTCTTATAGCTATCTGCTAACGTTCAATTATGTTTTTAAACTTAAGTAAAGATAAACTTTAAGGTTAATATATTTAAAATTATATTATATAATATATAAATAGCTTGTTAATATTCATTATTAAAAGCTTAGGCTAATTATTATATTATATAACCGCTATTTATTACTAGCTCATATTTTTTTTAGAAAAAAAGTTAAAAAACTTTAAAAAGCAAATAAAATGCTTAACTAGCATCGTTATATAACAAACACTTAAATATAAAATGGAAAATTATTTAGCATAAAAGAAGCAAAAAAGATTTTAGCTAAAAAAAAACCTGCTAAACAAGAAAAGATTAAAAACCGTTAAAATAATTATTATACAAAAAGGTACGTATAACGTTATAAAATCAATAATAAACCCGGATATAATGTTTATACATATAAAAATAATATATTAAAAACTAATAAATTCAATTTTAATTAGTTTAAATAAAATACTTATATTATAGTTAAAATATTTCTAGTTGTTGGTACGACATATTGTTTAAGTAGTCCGGATGTTTAAGTGGTCCGGATGCTTGTAGTTTACGTTATACTATTTTAGCTTTTTATCTTTTGTTTCTTTTTTAATTAATTTGTTAAAAAACGTTATTTATATTATTTCAATATTAATTGAAGAATGTGGTAGGTTTTTTTACATACCTTTTTACAATTTAAACTTTTAGCTTTATAGCTTTATATTCTATTTAAATTTGTACTTATTTTTAAAATATTTATGTAATAAATATTTTTTTTTTAAATTCTTTTCAATAGTCGGCCTATTAATTCGTTTAACTTGCCTTTTTTAATCATATATAAGCCTGTACACTTATTTACTAGTTATTTTGTTCCTTATTAATTTAGAACAGGTACTAGTCCTACCCCTATTTACTAGTACGTACTAAGGGTATTTACCTCCACCTTAGCTACTGGTTAACCACACACTCCAGCTATAGGCAGTCGTTTGTGCTAAATGTTAACAATAGTTATAGTTACTTTATATAGCTAAAATATCATAAGTAGTCTAATTTATAAAAATATAGCTTTAAATTTATATTATATAAAGTTAATAAAAGATTTTAAAACTTTATTTTACTATTAATTTATACAGTTACAACAATATTTAATTATATTATAAACTTTTTTTCCTTCTTTATATACGTTTTAATAAAGGTTAGCTTAATTTATTGTAAATTTATTTATATAATTTTAATTAAATAGTTTGCTTTTTAAACCGCGGTTCTAAATTTGTTTTTCACACTTTATTTAATTGTTTCTTATATTAAAAGACTATAATTGTTAATATTATATATTAGGTATGTTTACTACGGTTTTTTATTGATTTAGAAAAATAACAGTTTAACTTATATTTTATTAATATATATTTATAATAAAATTCTTTCAAACAATATTAATGTTAATAATTAATACGTTATTATAATTTTTTAATTCATTTATTAAAAGAATTATTTAAAAAGATGTAGTATAAATATCGTATATCGAATCCTTATTTTTAATTTACTTTTTAAGAGGGTTTAAAACTTCAATTTTATTTTAACCTTTTTTTATACCTTTATAACAGAGTTTTCTAAAAATTTAAATCATCGTTTTTAGCTAAAACATTATTTTAGTGATAAACTTGTATTAATCTTGATTAATCATTAATATTTATTTATAGTATTCAAACAGTTAAAATTATTAAAAAACGGATTTTTTAAAAGAATTAGTTTATTTTTATAATTTTAATTTTAAACTAGTTTTATTTTTACTTTAGTTCTTTTTATTTGAAATATTATTTCCTTTCCAGTTCTTTATAACAGAACTTTATTTGCTATAATTATAATATTTTAAGGTTTTTTCTTTAGTTTAATCTTGTTTATCCTTTTAAAAAATGTTATTAAATCTTTTTCATTGCTTTAATTACTATTACTTGTATTCTTTCTGTTGCAAATGTTATTTATAAATTTATTTTCCTTTTTTTATCAAAACTTTGTTTAATATAATCTTAATAAAAATTATTACATTTGTTAATTAACATTTAAATTGTTTTTTTCTATGCTTTATCACTTTTATAATAATATTTTTAACCTGTTATAAATAATATAATTTATTAATTCTTTTTTCTAGGTCTATATTAGTAAACGAGCTTTTAAGATTTCTTAATTATATTTACAGTTATTTAAATTCTTTTTTGAATTTCTTAATGTTTATATTTACTAGTTTTATAAGTTTTTTTAAAAATGTTTTCAATTTTTACAACGTTTCTTTTTAATATTCTTTATAAAGTTTAAAAAAGCTATTTTAATTATATTAACAATAACTTAAGCTCATAAAGTTTTGTAAAAAGTATATTTCATTGTTTTTATTATAAAATATAACTTGTGCTAATAAGTTAGGGAATTTTATAACTTTTTAAAATAGTTCTATTTACTTAACATTAATTTAAACTTTTATTATTTAAGTTTCACCTGCTTCTTTATATTATTAATTTTTATAACTAAAATTGCTTAATTTTTATTTTTAAATTATTTACATTGTTAGACTTTATTAATTATAATTTGAATAAGCTAAAAGGTTTAAAAATAAAACTAGTTATAAAAAGTATTTTTCTTTACTTTTTAGTTTTTTTAAAAGCTAATTTAATTAACATTACTTAATATAATTTATTTTGTCGGACTTTAATTTATTATTATAATTTATAAATAACAAACTTTATAATATTTCACTGGCATTATAAATTCTTTTTTAACTATATTATAATAGTTTTGTTAAAAAGGCTATTATTATAAAAGACTATATTTAAACTAATTCAAAAAAAATGGAACTAATTTTTTATAAAGCTATTTTAATTATATTTACAAAACTTTTTATCTATCAATATTCTTAGTTTACGTAGAAAAAACTTTTTATGCTAATTTAATTTTTTATTTATATTTTTTTTGATACATTTATTTAAACATAATTTTTATATAATTTTATTTTTTAGACTTTTAGCTTTATAGCTCTATGTTTTGTTAAATAATTAGTTCCTTTTTATAACTTTTTTAGCTTTCATTTTTTAATAGTATGTAAATCTAATAATGAACTTTCAATAAGCTTTATTAAATGTATTACAATAGTTTACAATAATTAATAATAAATATAACGAATATAAAAAGAAATAAATATGCTAGCTACCATATAACACGACTTATTATAAACGTTTTAATATTATTAATAATTATTATCATTATAGTTTTATTAATAATAACCTTTTAAACAAGTGTATTATAACTAGCTAAGCAAGCAATATAAAAATATTAATATGTGAGGAACTAAGTGGCTGAATTTGAAGTTGTAGAATTGATGATCCTCTATCTCAGCTGTCTGTAGACTTCGTCTACAGATAGCATCTATAGACAGTGTCTATAGACAGTATAGACACTGTCTACAGACAGTGTCTGAAGCTATGTTTGAAGCTATAAGGCTAACATAATAGCAGCACCTATTTACTAGTTACTTTATACCCCATTATATATAAATTAAGCTCCAGTCTTACCGTTCAATATTTTGATTTTTTTAACGTAAGGTTAATAAAGGTAATAATATCCTTTCTAAATTCCGGTTTTTTTTTAATACTAAGCTATAGCTTTCAATAATTCTTTCATAGCTATATATATTTAAAATTTAAAAAGCTATTCTTTAAATTTAAAGTTAAAAAAATATGTTATTTTAAACAAAATATTGTTTTAATATTATAATTTAATAGTTTCTTAATATAATATATTTTATAAACATACGGACTATTTTAAATAGCGAACTATTTAACACGGTCTTTTATATAAATAATGAATAATATTTTAACTATAATATAAATAACTTATTAAAACTGATTAAAACTTAACCTATTAACTTTTAAAATTGCTTTTGTGACAATTGGTATTTTGGACCCACATCCTATTGAGCCACCCTCCGCAAAAGGAACGCAAAATAACCAAGGTGGAAGCTTGGCTTTCTAAGTGGGCTTATATGGAGCCAGCTGCAGGATTTGCTAGGACTTAGTGGGGACCCACCTCACCCACTAGCCACTGCACTGTAACTGCTTTTATAAATATAAAATTACATTTAAGTTTACTATAAATCTTATAAAGCTATATATATATTGGTTGCTGTTTTAAATAATAATTACTTTAATAGGTTTTAATTTCTTTTTGTTTAACGCCTTTTTTTAAAGGTAAAATAACTTCTGTTTTATTAAAACTAAGTAATTTTTTATTTTACATCTAAGTTTTTTTATATCATAATACTAAATATAACTTTATAATTTATATAACAAATTTAGCTTTAGTTCGATTAATAATTATATTATAATTTTAAATACGTTTAGCTTAGTTATATTATTTATATTATAAAATCGTTTTATAAAATATTTGTTTATTTTTTAAAACTAAAATTGCTACTTAAAACCTTTAAATATATTATAATGCTAAAAGGAAATTTTATAAATAAAGCATAATTTTATAGCTATTATAAATTATTATGATTATATAGTTTATACTAAAGTTGTTAAAATATTATGGGTACAACTAGCTACCCTAAGTAAAGGGGGCTATCTTATAAGGGTCGAATTCTAGTTGTTTGTAAAGTATATAGCTATATATATATGTAGCATGCTATAAGTAGCTTATATAACTAATAGGCTAAGTAGCATAGGTTGTTATAAGCGTAGTACAGCAAGGTTTATAAGCTGCTACTAATATAAAAAGCTATTTTTATAAAACGTTTCAATTATAAAATATTTAAATGTTAAGTAAACATTTTATTAAAAACATATTTAATTTAATATAATAAGTATTTATAAAGTTTATAACGTTATAGCTATTTTACTATTAATACTATAAATAAAATATTTAAATTTTACAAGATTATAAAAGTTTATTATATTTTTTATATTTTAATAATGTAGTTTAAAAGCTTTATAGCTTTAAAACTAATAATATTTAAATTATGTTAAATCTTTACATCGTCTTCATTTTCAACTGCTAAAAAAAGAATTAATAAATTGCTATAAATATATAGAAAGGTTTTAAATTCGTTTTTTTTTTTCATATTGTTTATAATATATTTACTTATTATTGTTATTCTCACTTAAATAGCTATTATACTATGACGTTATATATTTAATAAACGTTTAATAGTTCTAATAAATTATAACCTTAAATTATTTTTTGTATTTTCAATGTTTATAAAACGTTTATTTTTAAAAATATTATTTAAAAAATTAAAAAAGTACAAAGTAGCTAAACTGCGATTTAATTTTTCCTTACTTATAAAAAGTTAAAATACTTAAACTTGAAACCTTATTATAGCTATACTATTTTGCTATATTAATAAAATTATAAAAGTTTTTTAAAATATTAATATTTAAAATTCAGGATTTTAACGTTTTATTAAAGCTTTAAATGCTAAAATCAACTCAAATTTCTATTTTAATATTACTTCATTAATGAAAACGAAATTTATAACGTTTATAGTATAATGTTTCTACAAAATTATAAGTATTAAAATTACATAAAATAAAACAAATGAAACGTTATAGTTATAAAAGCTGTAAGAAACTGTAATTAAAGCAAAATTAATAAATATTAATCCTATTTAAAAATTGTATAATTTAACATTATTAAAAACTTGAAAATATTTTTAGTATATATTAAAGTTTAGTATTGTTTAAAATTAAATATTAATAATGATGTTACATTATTTATTAATATAAACATAATGTATATATATTTATAGTTTATTATATATATATATAAGCTTTATAAACTATATTTTTTAACACTTATAAAACTTTTTTAAGAAATAAAGAGTAGTTATTTTGTAGTTTTAATACTTATGTAACTAATTTTTAACATTTTATAAAATATTAATATTAATATAATATACCTAGATTTATAGCCTACTACTTGTTTAACAAGCTATGTTAGTGAATATTCTTTGCTTTTAAACAAAAATAAATTAAAGTAAAATATAAAAAAAAATGTTTTAATCTAAAATACGCTTTTTAAAATAAAGACTTTAATAAAAATATATATAATTTATTAGAATAAGTGTATACAAATTTAAAGCTTTATACTGAATTTATTATATATGCTATAAATAGTTCATATAAAGTTTTAGTTTAAAATTATCAACGCTTTAAATAGCGCTTATTTCGGACAACTAAAACAAGAATTTATGGACTGTTATTAATATATATAACGAAACCTAATTCTTTTATTTTCTACCTATTTTTCCTTCCTTTCAATCAATCGTTTTTAATATATTTAGTTACTCCTCTTGCTTTTTACAGGCGATATTATATTGTTATTTCAGTTATTATAGCATATAACTTTATTGCTGCTTTTACTATAAGCTAGATAGCTACTATATTATAGCGCTATATCCTTTATAAACGGTTAAAAAGCTTAACAAAAATATACTATTATTATTTAAACTTTATGTTTTATTACGGCTAATAAATCTAAATATATATAAATATATATATGTGACCTTTTATAATTTTAAAATTGTAATATTATATTAAATACGTTTTTTATTTTAAATATCTTATTGCTTTTTAAGCATAAATAAAATATGTTTTCGTTTCTCTTTTACATTTTTTATAATTGCTTAAAAACATTTTTCAATTTTTTTTAAGGAAATATAATCTTACTATTAAACTATTATTCATAATGATAATAGTATAATAGTTATAGTAATAAAATATATACAGTAAAAGCTATTTTCTTGTTAGCCTTTTGTTTAAATGCTTAATATAAATCCTTTTTCCATTTTTATTTTTTAGTTGTTTAATTATTATATATTTTTACATTATTAAATTTATTTCTTTTTACGATAAATCAGTTTTATTCTGAAGAAAAAAGGTTTATTTCAGACAAACGCTACAGTTTGATTTATTTTTACTAGGTTTATTAATATAGTCATTTAATTTAATATAAACTATAAATTTCCTAATTATTACTATATTTATAAAATTATTAAAACTATTTAATATAAACTATTTATTATAAATTTTTAAATATTTACTATTATACTGAAAATCGTTAGTTAAAAAGCTGTAGCTTTTATAAATATCATTATAAAAGTTTTAAAAAAAAAATTTTTACGCTAGTTATTTCATCAATATTCTTTTAGCTTTTTACGTTGTTTTCAATAAACTTAAACTTTTTTAGCTATATTATTGTTTGTTATAAAAACAAAGTTTCGTGCTATTTATTTTTATATAAAAAATTCAGCTTTAATGGTTTCAAATGTTTCTAAAAAAAATTAAGATCCAAAGTTTTTTTAGGGGTATAAATAAACTAAACAGCTTAATAAAACTTTCATTTTTATTTAAATATATATTAAAATGTTAAATTAAGCTAATCGAATTATTTCACTTAATATAAAGTTATTAAAAGTTAAAACATAACTAGTTTTACAAATGTTTAATAAATTAAGCATATATACTTATTCCGTAGTTTTATATATTCTTTATAGCTCAAGTTTAATTAACACGTTTACTAATATTTTAGCTTTAATAGAAAAATTGCTAAATGCTTTTTTAAAAATATCTGCTATACTTTAATAATACCTAGCACCTATTGTTACTTGAATAATTCGATTTAATATTTTAATATACTAAATTTATATATAAGTTGATAAATAACGTTTTAAATACAAACAACAAACATGATAACATTTAAAGCAATCAACATAAATGTAACGGAGTCTTCTTTAAAAAGAAACGAGATTGAATTAGGAAAGAATCTTAAAATATTAAATTTACAGCAAATAAAGCTATATTATAAAATAGCCTCAAAAAAATAGCAACAATAATAATCAAAACTTAAAAGATTAAAACATATATTAAGCAAAAAACGAAGTTTTAAAATTGTAATAGTTGTAGTTATAAATATTAATAATTTATAAAGTTTAAGAAAACATTATAATTAAAGAGTTATTTTAAGTAAAAGTATAAATAGTTTTCAAAAACTCAAAATTTTATTAAACGAAAAAATGAAGTGAATTAAATAAAGTTATAGATTAAAAGTATATTATAGCGAGGATTGAAGATGTGATTATCAGCCATATAAGTGGCTGCGTTTGCAGCTATCCATTCTTTTAAATAAGTGTAGCAAACAGATACGAAGAACTTAATAAAACACAGACTTCTCCGTGCCACAATCCTTTATTATATTAATATCTATAGATAAAACGTATTTTTATTATTAAATGAAATATCAACATTTTTCATCGTAAATTTAGATTTTAAAAGACTTAGTTATAAATTTATTTAAAAACGCTGAAAATTAGTCCACTAATATAAACAATATGTTTTTTATAATTTAAACCATTATTATAGTAATAAAGTGTTTAAAAACTTTTAAATATAATAAACAACTTGATTATTAAATATATGTCTATGTTAATTTTTCGAAATATTTTTAAAAGAATTTAACTATAAAAAAATATGAAGACAAATATATATAAAGTATAAATTACACTATTATATTTTTTAAACTTATAAACAAAATATTATAAATAAATACAAAATTTAAAAATTTATATATTTATTATATATATTTAACATTAAAAATGAAACTTAAAAAATAATAAGCTAAAAAAGATCTACTAACTATAGTATTAAAGCTTATGTTATTTTAATATAAAAAAGGTTATTTAAATAATTAAATAAACTAAAAGTATTAATATATGTAAAAAAAAATTAAATATTTTGTTTATAATAATAATAAAGTTTAATTAAATAATAACGTTTTTTAAAAAGCTATTTAATAAATATCTTATTTTAACAACATTATAAAAACAACTTAAAAATAAACTAAACAGAATTTTTTGAAAATTTATAAACATAAAAATAAAGTTTAAAATATAATTAAATGCTATTTTAATTTTATAATTTAAAAATTACCATTATAAGTTTTAGAACTTAACAACGTTATAAAATAATAATATAAAACTATTTATAACGTGAAACAAAATAAAATTTAAATATAACAAGCTATTATAATAATTAAACTTTGTTTTATTTATATTTACGTTAATTAAAATAAGCTTTAAAGATAATCTATAAGTTTTATATAAAATAAATTTAAAGCTATATATTTATAAACCAAAGTATCTATAATTTTATAACTACAAAAAATAACTATATTTATATTTTATTATATATAACTTTTATTTAAACGTCTTCCGGTTTAAACTAAAATAACTATATAAGCTTATAAATTAATATATACGGAGCTCTTTACCGCAACACCTGGCGTACCGCCTTTAGAATTCTGCCAGCAGAAATAACCCCTAACCCTTAACCTTTAACTGGTGCCCAATTATAACCTACCCAAGTATTTTACTCTTTATAGCTCTAATTGATTTAATTCATGTAATTCATTTATTCGGTTATCTTTAACTTTAATGCCTTTATACGATATTACTATAAGGGCGTAAGCTTTAACTTTTAAAATTGAGGGCCGGTATTTTTTAAACCGGGCTATCAAACGGGGGCTAAATTTAAACTACTTAGTTATTTTAAACTCCTATATAATAAATACTTTTAAGTTTAGCTAACTATTTAAACAAGCTAAATATCACGATAAAGTTTTTTAGTATAGCTTAGGGTTGAAAACTAGTATACTACATATTAAATATCAAATTAGTCTATCTTAATTTAGTAAATACTAATTTAGTGTAATATTTGCTGGTACTAATATTAATATTAAAATCTTTAAAAAGTTTATATTAATATTAATAATATTAAATTAATATTTTATTATTGAATTAATAGGAATATTTATGAATTATTATAGTTAATTTTATTGTTTTCTTTTTTGCTCAAAGTTTTAATGTAACGTTTAAAGTAAAAAACCATTTTTGTTTTAATTTTTAAAATTTTAAATATTAATTTAAACTTTGAAATTAATATTTTAAAATCTACATGAATATTAATATTAAATTAATTATTATTTATTAAGTTAGTATATAGAAATTTATACTAATATTAAACTAATTTACTATATTAAAGCTTTAGTCCTTATATTAAATACTAAACTTTTAACGCTAGGATAATTAAGAGAAAACTTATGTTAAAATAGCTATAAATCTAAGCCACGTATTCAAAGGTAATGACTACGTGGACTAAGTCAATGGAGGTGCTCAATAATCTCTTGGACAATATCCCAAATAAAAGCTAAAGGGTTAGCTTAATATAAAGCTTATAAAAATTAGACTTTAGAAGATTAAAAACGTATAGTTTAGTTTAACGACGTATTTACTATATTTAACTACTAGCGTAAATAATATGAAGTTTAGCGGACTTTTAAAAAGCGATATTTAAAGTTTACAATCTACGAGCGGTAAAAATGATTTATATAATTTATATTTTAGGGCTCCTTTTTATACAACCTTCAAAGTTTTTCTTATATATAGCATTTAAAGACTGTTAAAGCTTATAAAACAGCTGAACAACAATTAATTAAATTAAGAAAAAAACTAAAGCTAGTTATAAAAGCTAAATAAAAATTAAATATTTTAAGGTAAAAGCTAGGTTTAAAGTTTAAAAATAGACTGCTAAAACCGGAAAACTTATACGATCGAAAAAAAAGAATAAAATAAACTGGTAGCAATATTAACACGAAGTTTTATTGCTAAAGATGATTTTATTTGCTAAAGGCTTTAGCTTAAATAGTTTAGTTTAAACAAGAAAAAAATAAATATTTTTCGTATATTAATATAGCTTAAGATATAGTTGATAACTTATACAATATATAATCCTTTATGTAGCTAGGCAACTTTATAGACCTTAATATGATCGAGCTGGCTTGGCCTTATTTGAAAAGAACTATTATTAAGTTGGAAGCCCTAAAATTAAGGGCCGAGGGCGAGAGAGCTTGGTTATAAGCTTAAGAAGAGTTACTTTAAGAAAAGATTAAAGCTTAAATCAAGCGTATTATTTACTACGTTTAAAAGGTTATAGAATTAAAGGGAAGAAATGAATATAAAGAAGGTACAGAGCTAAAAACTGCTATAGGTCTTAAAAAGCAAAACCGACGGCAGTTAGGTATACAGGTTAAAAGCAGTTAAGTAAAAAGTTTATGGGTTAAAGGTTAAAGGTAAGGGCAGAGGGCTAAAGGCGGTGAACTACGTATAACGGTAAAGACCTTTATAAGTATAAAGAAATACTATTATTAAATATAAAAGTTCGTTAAAAAATTTTATATACATTATAAAAAATAAAAAATAAAAGTTTTTCTAAAGAAAAAAACATATTAAAAATAAATAATATAGCTTAATGTTTAGCGTATTAAACTTAAAACTAAAATAAAAAAACAGTTTAAAAAAAGTAAATTTTTAATTTATATATATAAATATATATATAGCTTTAACTAAATGTTTTAAAATTATGTGAAAATTTAATATAGCTTTACGTTAAAAATAAAATTTATAAACAAAAATAATGTTAAAAGATTTTAAATATATAAAATGAAAATAAAATTACAACTATTATAAAAACTTTTATTAAAAATATATAGCTAAAAAATTAAAATTATTTTAAAATGCTCTTTAAAAAAACGGGTTAGAAAAGCTATATTTGCTAAAATGTATATAATATATTGAACAAAAATACTAGAAAAAAGTTTGTGCTTTAATTATAAAAATCTTTAATAATAAAACTTTTATTTAATAGCTTTTATAAAAATATATTTTTATAGAACATTACATAAAGAAATGTTTATAAAATAATGTAAACTGTTTAAATACTGTTTTAAAACTTTTGTTAATAAAACATATAAACGGTTAAACTTTTTTCATAAAACAATGTTGTTAGCTTAATATAGCTTTAAACACTGTTTATAAATAGCAGATTATTAATTTAATAACTTTTAATTTTGCGGCTTAGTTTTTTATACCTAATAGCTAGCAACTTTAATTGTTAGCTTTTTAGTTTTTTTTTTTCGACAAAATTATCTACCTTTTAGTAGAAGTTTTTTTTTTACAACTTTAGTTCCTTTTCGATTAAATTAAAGTTAAAATCTCGTTTTTCTGTCGACTATAGCAAAATTAACTACTATATTCTTTGTTTTATCTTTTTCTTTTTAATATAAT
>JADKYC010000235.1:0-28326 GCA_019843955.1 Xylaria sp. 218_066
ATATTAATTATTATAGTTTTTTTTAATTTCTTTAAATTTTTTTAAAAATTTTTATTTTAATTTAATATATTTTCAAACTTTCGGGTTATTTTTATATAGTTTTATTTATTTAACTCTTTTCTGTTATTTTTTCTAATTTTTTCTGTTATTTTTTCTAATTTTTTCCGATTTTTTCCGATTTTTTCCGATTTTTTCCCGATTTTTTTCGATTTTTTTCGATTTTTTTTCTAAAAAATCTATTTTTAGAATTAGTATTTAGTATTAGTTTAGTATACTAAATACTAATTAGTTTAGTTTAGTATTAGTATGGAATCCCATTAGTTTAGTTAGTATTAGTATGGACTTCCATTAGTTAGTATTAGTATGGGGTCATACTAAACTAAACTAACTAATTTCCAACCCTGACCTAGGTACCTGTTAAGTAAGTAGCTACCTACCAGGTAGGTAGCTTACGGCGTCTTTCCTAAGAGATTAGGTAGTGAAATAGGACGAGGAGGGGCATTCATTTGTGGCTTTGTTAGTGGCTTTATGGCCATTTGTGGCGGGCCGTTCCACCGTCCTCTCCCCTTGTAAAGCTCTGTTAGGGGGTAGCCTATTACCTAGAGCGGCTGGTGCGTTGCCCCTTGACAACAAGCTCCCCCATTTTCAGCGCCAAAACGCGACTCTGATTTGTCTAAGCTCTCGACTAAGCTTGTCCCTTCAATTCGAACAACTCACTAGTCAGAGCTACTTAAACCTCGTTCGTTAGATCATAACACTAGCATTATTACTTCTATTATTTTATACTATCCTGGCGCAACCCTGCCGCGAAGCGCTGTCGCGTCGTTGTGTTCATTGCACGACGAGGTGTCTTCGGTCGATCGGTGAACCATCATCCGCATCTCCAACGAATCGGTGACAGCATGTCGGTGAGGGTTGTTGCCCGCATACGTCCTCTCCTGGAGAAGGAGATCGACAAAGACATCATTGTCCGCCCCGCGAGCAACGTCGACGGCCAGCCGAGTAACGTGGTCAAGATCCCCAACCCCCGGAATGAGTCCGAGGAGTTCTCCTTTACCTTCAATAGCGTGTACGACCAATCCACCACTCAAGAGGCTCTCTTCACCGCCGAAGGTATGCACGCGACCCCTACCTTTTCATCGTGGCATGTAAGGCGGAGCAACAAAATACTGACTTGTGCCCCTTGTGCGGGCTATAGTTGCTCCCCACCTCAAGTCTCTCTTCAATGGTCTCGATGTGACGATATTCGCGTATGGCGTCACCGGCACCGGCAAGACGCACACCATGCGGGGCGGCCTCAAGCTCGCGGATCGCGGTTTAATTCCAAGACTCCTGAGTGGGGTTTTCCGTAGAGCGAAGAAGCTTGCCAAAGACTCTAATGGCGGGACCACGGTGGCTGTTGCCCTCTCCTACTACGAAATCTACAATGATAAGGTATTCGACCTTCTCGAACCAGTGGAGAAGCGCACACCCTCAGGCCTACCCCTGCGCGCCGAAGCCAATGGCAAGACAGTCGTTGCTGGCTTGTCCGAACGCCCGTGTCAAGATCTCAAGGACTTCGAACAATTATATATCGAGGCAAACAATAATCGCGTCACCGCTGCTACTAAGCTGAATGCTCATAGCAGCAGAAGCCACGCCATCCTGCGTGTTAAAGTGACGCAGACTACAGGGGATATGGTTCGTGAGAGCACTGCTTCAGCCATTGACTTGGCTGGATCAGAGGACAATCGGCGGACGGACAATGGTAAGGAGCGTCTGGTGGAATCTGCTGCTATAAACAAAAGCTTGTTTGTGCTGAGCCAATGTATTGATGCCATTGCTCGGGGTGAGCGCCGTATACCCTTCAGGGAATCCAAAATGACACGCATTCTCTCACTTGGGCAGAATAATGGGATTACTATCATGATTCTCAACCTTGCCCCTCTCCGAAGCTACCATTTAGATACTCTTAGCAGCCTGAATGTTAGCTCTCGTGCGAAGCGTATCGAGGTTCGTGAGATCGAGAACGAGATTGTCTATAAGCAGCCGCCTCGTTCAACTACGACTTCTAGCTCAAACATCAACCGCCAACCCTTGCGGCCTCTGGCCAATGCTCATAATATTTCTACTGGGGTAGCTGCTGCCGCCGCTGCTAAGCCGGTTGACCGACCCGTCAAAGCCTTCAGTGTCTACACTGACAAAGCAAAACCCGGCCCTATATCGCGGCCAGCAAACATAGCCGTTAAACGGTCCCCTAAACCACACAAACGGACTTCGGATTCAGATGGTGGAAATCGGCCCTCAAAGATTACTCGGCCTGAGCTTGTCCGTCCGGCTCCTGTGCCTAGGCAGCTGAAGCCGTCCCAGCCATCGATTTCGGCCGATCAAATCGAAGCTATGGTGGAGAAAAAGGTTACTGAAATTCTGGCGGCCCGAACACAAGCAGCACCACAGCCCCCTGAGCTCAGCGACGACGTAAAGAGGCGTCTTGAGGCCCTTGAGCGCCGGATTGATGATGGGCGTCACGATGATACGCGTTCCGAAGGGCTACGGTTTCTGTTGATGGCACGGCAGCACAAAGAGCGTGGCGAAAACACAAGCGCGCTGAAGATGTATGAGATGGCTCTACCTTACTTTCCTGGACAAACCAAGCTTCTCGGCAAAATTGAGAAACTGAAAGCTCGTATCGCTATGGACTACGAGAATCAGGTTACAGATACAGATACTATCCATCCCAAGGCGGATGCTTTGGAGCGACTAGTCGAGAAGAAGCTAAAGAAATTTAGTCAAAGGTCGGAAGTGGATGACGATAATTACAATGGAGCCGAAGCCGACGATGACGATGATGAATGCTATGTTGGCAAGAGCAAGAGAAAAGAGAAGAAGCCGAAGGCTGTAAAGACGTGTCCAGAATCGGTAATAGAGGAAGGACCGGTCTCAGAGGCTTTGCTTGACATCATCAACTCCAGGGACGTATCTTTGATTATGGGACTCCAAGGCCTTGGACCAAAGAAGGCACGCGACCTCGTGCAATACTTAGAGACGCAGTTGAACGAAGATGGTAGTTATCGCATTGAGACGCTCGCGCAATTGCGTGCTGTCCCTGGGATGGGTGAACGGACAGTTTCCCGAGCCTACGAGAGTCTGGTAGCTGGTGGCGTTTGCTAGATTGGGATATGTTTTTCGTTTGCATACATGCATTGATAGAGGTGTTGGTTCTATCATCATCATCATCTGGCCTCTGAAGGCTTGGTTGCGCTAGACTTGCTGCATAGGCGTGGCGTTTGTGGTAGGTTACTCATTTGCTTTCTACATCCAACACGGGTGGTTCACATTTGGCAAGTTTGGAATCTCTTATAGCATTTGGGCATCGGGGCTCTGGTTCATACATTGTTCGTAAGATGCACAATACTAAATGCCAGCTCGAAACGGACATGATCCCGATATATAATCAACCACTCCGTGTTCATTTCCATTCGTTCTCTGGTACACAAGTAACCAAACTTTATCTCGTACTAAGTGATTTAATACATGTCCTCTCTACCCCTTTTGCAATATCATGCTTCGCGAGTCTTGGTGTGACTAGTATACTTCTACCAATACCCCGTCACAATGCAGATTCATGAATAAAGGTGGACATCGCCACCAGCAACTCCCCACATATAAATGCGCTGATCATGCTAGTCTTAAACCGGAACAGGTGGGACCATCATTTTTTACCTTCAGTGGATGCTCCCTTCTGCGCTTTTATCTGAAAAAGAATAGAAACTCTTGTTTCTTTCAAAAATAAATGAATAAAAACACTATTCAAATGATTATTCGTTTTTGGGGAAAATAACCAGCGCATAATAGTGAAATGATTTCTGTATGTGGTATCGCCGTGGCCAATAAAAACGACGGCTAAAAAAAGAATAGTGCTCTACTAGCTTAGGTTAGGCAATAGGAAGAAAGAAAAGATGAAAGAAAAAAAAAGGAAAAAGACCAAAAAGAGAAAGAAAAAGAAGGAAGAGCACTACACCCTTTACTCATTCCATTTACAGGGAAATACCATACCCTCTTTTACCTCTTCTTACCTTCACAACTTCCGCTAGAATCAATTGACCCCTGAACGTGAACTGGCCCATTTCTCCTTTCCCCAGTACCAGTATCTCTTGTGTTTCGTCATTCAAAGTGGAATACCTTCAAGCCGGAGACTGACGAAACTCTCCAACAAGTTAATTGTTCGACGCTGGTCTTTATTTATTGTGTTCTGGCTTCATTTATCTGTCCAGTATCTCGCTATCGTTTAGAATCTATCTCAGACTTCCACCCAACATTTTGTCGCCATGTCTCTCAATGGTGCAAACAGGAGCAATTATCTGACGCGCATCGTGCCCGATATCAGTAGACTAATTCCAGTATGTCGATAATCGAACACCATCGCATATTTTATTTCTTAGCCACACTCTCTTCAAAGTTCCAAATGCCCCACGTATCAACATGCTAACCTGGTAATAGGACGAATCTGGCAACATGGCCATGGCTTCTCACAGCAGCAACGGCTATGGTAGCAATATAGCGGGCCCTAACCCGAACTCTTCTGCACCTCTTGGAGGCGGAGTTGCCGCGTTAAACTACGAGGATAGCGATCTCAATTCGATCACCCGAAGCCAGATGTTTCAAGACCTCATTGCCTACCGTTATGACTTAGAATTTTGCCAGACCCAACTGATGACAAAGGAAGACCTAAGCCCCCAGGAGCTGCGCACTCTACAAATCCGCACACTGGACTGTGCTCACAACATTCGCCACTGTAAACATCGGATCCAGATCTTGGACGCCCAAGCTCGTCTCGGAATTGCACCTTATTCCACCGGAAGTCTCGGAGGTTCGGGGTCCGGCACTGGCACTGGCACTGGCGCCTACCGCTCGGGAGGCGCGGCAGCACTCACGGGCAAGCACAAGAGACAGCGCATCGGGAAGAGCGAAGGGGGTGAAGTGGACGGCACCGGCAACGATAACGGGGCCGCGATAAATATAGCCGTAGGTAGTGAGTTGGATGCGGATGCGGATGCGGATGGTGCCGATGACAGCATTGTGGCTGCAGGCACAGATGCATATATGGCCATGAGGATTTCGCCGGGAGCGCCTACCCACACTCTCCAGCGTCTCGGATACTGGGACTGTCGCCTCTGCAGATCAAGGAAATATTTAGAAGCGGGCTCGAACCGAGTTCCCAGTGCGCCTGTAAGTAATTTCTTATTAATTCTGCATACTGCTCGACCCCCCTTCCAGAGTATGGCCTTGGCTTTGACTTGTCTTAGACATCTGGCCTCGCTATAGAAAAAAGGGCCAATGATGGCTAAAATAAGATGATTAGTGCAAGTGGCCGCTGAAGGATATTTCCAAAATGATCAACCACTTTCTCGATCTGCACACGGAGCATACGCCTCAGGAGCGATGCAACGAGTTGGGTGATGCGCTAGCGCGAAACCGTAAGTTCCCTCTTTCTTATTGTACCTTGTTTCTATTTGAAACAATTACTATAACCCCATTTACGTCAGCGTCTCTGCCCTCCCATAAATTCCTTAGTTGTACTTGAGAAAAACTTCTGTTGCACCTACGTAAAGCAAGAAAAAGGCGAACTAACACAGCCGACAGGAGGACCCTTCGAGTACTGGCTCACGCGAACGAAGGGGCAAGAGATCGAAGATACCAGCCTCATTGATGAATACGTCCGCATGCTCCAGGGCGGCTCGCTGCCGGACGCAATGCGCGGACTGCTTCGCGCTGCTACCATGGTGCGTATAAAAACCTCCCGTGCCTGGACGAGCAAATTGCATGACGCAGGACTGAGAGATCTCGGCTGACATCTTTTTGTGCACGCAGTTTCCCAACACCGTCTCTAATTCTTACAAGAAGTAATTATTAGAAGGTTGTTGGCGCAGGTGATTCCTCTCATACCCTACGATGGAGAGAGGGATATTGCCGAGCTATCTAGCTTCATTCTTGTTGTGACATATCGTTAACCACCTCGGACTGGTCCGGAATATCGTGGGAATCGAAGTCTGGGAAGCAGGGGGGGCTACGTCTTGGGTGATCACTCGACGTTGGCGTTAATACGACAGGTGAGCTCTGCGGTGGTAATTCATAGCTGTTGTGGGTTCTTTTTTGGCCCATAGGCGTTGTTTATACTCGGGGTGCGTGGCGAACATCTCACACCAAACTATGTGTATACTGTGATGTAAATAACCAAATCAGTGAACTGAAATCAATTAAGTTTCGCTCATTGCATATAAGAAGAGATTCAATTCTTGTACCAAATGCTCGTACTCGAACCCCTCTCACACCCCGTGCGCTTGTTGATCAGCTCTGGCAAAGGTCTCATAGAAATAGATCACATAATTGAGAGAGTCCTCTGCTTCGGCACTGTGTGTAACGATACACGGCTCGATGAGACGCGAGGACGCTGAGATATTCATCATCTCAATACGCGCATCAAATTTGTTATGGCCAAGAAGCCAACTATGTGCACGGACTGGAACCATAACGTCTCCTATATCCGTGTCCATACCGTTCGTAAAAGATGACGCGCATTATTGCGGCTCAAAAAACCAGTGTATGCCGTCGCCCGCAGCCGCATGAATGTAGAATGTAGCGACATACCTCCTGGTGAGTTTTCAGCTCGAATCTTCGATGGACACGTGCGCCTCCCCCGACGAACTTATTACGTCGTGTCGCTTTCTTTGAGTTTTAGATTGGTCTCGGAGACTGTTGGTGTTGCCCTTTTAGTACCTCGCTATCGTCGGTGACTGACATGAAAGCCTCGTTTTGTGAACGCCGTGATAGATGCAGGGGGATGGATGTTCTATGATTCTCCGGGTACGTAGGGAGGGGTGGTTCGAGCGGGATTATGATTCTTGATGGAAGGATACTCAGGATCCGTGAGTCTAGTCGAGTGACGGTGAAAGCCGAGTAATTGAATAACTCTTGAAGTCCAAATTAATCTTCTACGTGGTTGCTTGCCGACTTCTCCCATATCTCGACGTAAAATTTATGAATCTGCGCAGCCTGACACGCGCTGGCCAACGACAAGATGTTGGTCGGAGATGAAGCCATATGTCTAGAAGATGTCTAAGCTTCCAGATTCTCGTTCGCGCCTAGGCGGCTCTGTGTGTGAAAGCATTGACCTGCCGAGATGCTTCTAAGCCTAGTTACTGCCCGGATATTGGCTAAGGTAGGTCTTCCCGTGGACTCCGGTGCGCTGTAAATCTCGTCCATGATCTTCTCAACGTCGTATTAGCAACCATTCCCAACCCGAACGACATTCCAGCCGTTGTTACGCATCTTGGCGCATAATTCTTGGTGGTTCTTGGTTTGCCAGCGATATGGCTCCGAGCGCGCTGGTTGTTGCCCGTCATGCACTGCGTATGATTCGATGCGACGTTGTATCTGGTTCGGTTCGGTTGCACATTGCGGTTGAATTCTTCGTCACTCTCGCGACACTTGCCGTGGTAGCTTGGCGGCTGGTGGCGCCATACCTGCCTCCTCCTCTAGCTCCCCTACGGGATCTCAGGATGTCACGGACACGACGTATCCGCGGGACCGGATGGTATGGTCCGGCACGGCTTCAAAGTCCTAATCGAACGATACCCCGCGAGGAGCAAAGTTGTGTTGGAATAGACGTGCATGACGTAATATGAGCGTGAGCGCGAGGCAGCGTTTTTGCGCATAATCACTATCAGGATGCTACCAGGTCTCCCGAGTCTCTCTCATAATTGGAGAGAGGACGAAGCGATCACGCTGGAACCAATATGGCCAGCAATAAGCGTAGTGTGTGTTCCCGAAAAGCGATAACCATGGGAACCGTGCTAATGGGTCTAGTCAGGGTCTGTTCATAGCTAAGATCAATATTTCCGGAGAAGCTTAACCCTGGTCACATCGGCCTCCGACAAGCGAAGCGGGACCCTGCCGCGAAGATAAGCTCAAAAGTCACCCGTGAGCTTCTGAGTTTTTTTCACTTTTTTTTTTTTTTTTTTTTTCGCGACGTGTAATGTCACGCACCTCACGTGGTTTTCACTCGTGGGCCGTATGCTTATTGCCCGTTAGTCTAGCGGTACCTGCGCCATCCCGAGAAAGGCGATGCCGGTATCGTTGGCGCTAGCCGGTAGAACTATTCAGGAAAGCAGCCGGAACTAGAATTTGAGTTCGTGTGACCGTGACCGCATTTATTCACAGATTCCTTTTACGTTCGGAAACCGCTGTTGTGGATCGTCAAACCCTACAGCGGCACATACAATTCTTGACAGCTTGGCCATGACTTGGCTTAAGTAAGGAGGTTCGGTAAGCTACGGCACCAACATCGGGCGGCCGGCTCAGATAGATAGACCAATCCCTCAAGTACGTAACACATGTTATGTCAGCTCTTTTTTCATTTGTTAGGGCTTGTTCCTTGGTAAGCCGTCCCGTGGGAAGCCGTCCCGTTCACGGAAGCTGAAAATAATCAAGACTTACGCGTTCTTACCTAGTGTCCGGTTAGTGAATGTACACGTTGCCGACGCGACAGCAGGTATCCAGTGTATCGATATCGAAAATTCCCCCGTTACCCCAGACCTCTGCCGAGACCGTAAAAAAACGAACGTTGAGCGGGGCGGTCTAAATAAAACAATGGAAATCTCGATTATTGGACACGAGAATAGGCCATCTGGACTCATCCCTGGTGCCCACTTCCCCACAAAGAAGACACATCCTTATGCGGCTACAAGTTGTCACAGTTAAGATCGTCAACGGGTTGCCCTAATACGGTAACCCGCCGGTTGTTCATAGGGAATCCGACCCTACTGTACCGAACCTACTAACCTACAACTATACTCGGAAACAGGAATAGAGGAGTATTGAACGGTACAAAGAGGGGTTTTTTAGTGTTAAGATATAAAGCTATATGTGTCAAGAGTGATGGAAATGTACATATGAATGAACTCCTGTCATCTAAATTAAGTCAATCAGACAATTGCAGCTCTCCAATTCACTTCAGGTCGAATTCAGTTGCCTTTACAAGCTATCTCGAAGGAATCGTGGTTATCTACATCATTACATCATGAACGGCACACATACGAACGGCCACACCAATGGCCATGCAAACGGCCATGTCAATGGTGACGCCGCCAATTTCAAGAACCCATCTCTCCAAGTCACGGAAGACCACAGAATAAAGCTCGTAGACGCACCGATAGAAGAACCGAGGGCCGGTGAGGTTATTTTACAAGTTAAATGCACTGGAATATGCGGGTAAGGTTACCGGATCATGGGGCTCAAGACTGGCTCCAAATCTTATATGGTCGAGACTGACACAGTTACCATAGATCCGATATGCACCTGTGGAAGTCGGGACGGATAGGATCTCTCGAGGTCAAGGGTGACTGTATCTTGGGCCACGAAGCTGCTGGCATCGTTCTCAAGTGTGGAGAGGGCGTGACGAACCTCAAGCCTGGTGAGTTGATTATCGATCTTTTAACTAGGTTCTTCGGTACAGGTCAAGTTGATGTGTTACTAACAGCATCTCAGGTGACAGAGTGGGTATTGAGCCCCAAGAGCCATGTGAACAGTGCTTCCTCTGCATGGAGGGTCGATATAACCTCTGTGATAATGTAAAATTCTCGGGTATCTGGCCCGATAACGGAACGATTCAAAGATTCAAGCGCCATCCAGCTAAGTGGCTATACAAGTAAGCTACCATAAAGTATTGCATATCATGGAACGGGCAGAGTGCTGACGAAACTTGCAGAATCCCTGACAACTTGACATATTCCGAGGGAGCCCTACTTGAGCCCCTTAGCGTTATTCTGCACGGCATTAAGGGAGCAAATGTTCGCCTTGGACAGCCCTCTCTGATTTGCGGCGCTGGTCCTATCGGCCTCGTAGCTCTCGCCGCGGCTCGAGCTTCTGGTGCTCATCCTTTGGTTATCACAGATATAGACGCGTCACGTTTGAAATTTGCGAGTAAGTAATCTCATGCAAATCTCAATTCTTTTCAGTCGGTTCAAAAAAAAAAAAAAACTGGTATTGTAGACCTGTCATGAAACCTCTACCGTTCCATGCAGCACTATTCTCAAAAGCCCCTTAAATCTTTGCTATGGCCGTAAGCGGATGCTGACAGAGTATTTAGAGGAGTTTGTGCCACATTGTCAAACTTACCATATCAACACAAAACTGAGCGCCCAGGAGAATGCGAAGGAGATTCGAAAAATGTACGGCGACGACGAATATTCACAGCCGGCGTCAGTCATGGAATGCACAGGAGTGGAAAGTAGTGTGTGTACCGCGGCTTATACCGTTCGGAGGGGAGGCACTCTCAGTACGTCACAGTTCCAAAACTTATCCTGATACAAGTACATCCTCTCGTGAAGAATTGCCTCTTCAGAAGGACTCTCACATCCACGGCATTTACCCGAGACATTGTTTCTTCTCTCTCGGAAGTATACAATGAATACTGACATTTTCTCGCAGTGGTTATTGGCGTGGGTAGACCCGTCATGAACAACATTCCATTCATGCATCTGTCTCTGGCCGAGGTAAGTAGTCGTTCGGTTTTCCTTTCAGGTCTAACAGGCTTGCTTTATGATTGCCATGAGCGTCGAATTGACACATCTTCTAGATCGACCTTAAGTTCATCAACCGGTATCGAGACACGTGGCCCGCTGCCATCCAATGTCTCAGTGGCGAGGTCATGAACCTCAACAAGATGGTGACGCACAAATTCCCGCTGGAAAAGGCAGTCGAGGCTTTTGAGCTGAATGCCGATCCTAGCCAACATAGCATCAAGATCCACATCGTGGATGAAGTGGATGCTACCCTGTAAAGATCATGACAAAGCCAAGTAAAGTAATAAACTCGGGGCGCCGAGCGGACGAGACGATGTATCATAGCAATCTATAAGTTAATATGCCTGCCTGAGCAATACAAATCGCCGTCTTCGCGGGTTCAATTCTCCCAAACATCGGTTTTCTGCGAATGCAATAGAGTCGCTTGCGTGAGACGCTGCACGCCGAGGATCAGTGCATGTGGTATCGACCGACTTACCCCTGGTCATAATGCTCGGGAGCTTAAGTAGGCGGGCAGCAGGAACATGCATGGCAACGCCACCACGGGGACGCCATGGGGAAACGCTGCACAACTCCGAACATTGAAGCACTACCTGTGCATTCTTGAATTGATAAGAGGCGATCGACTCGTATCTGCCGTGGAAGTGTGCTTGTAATGATGCCACTTAATATAAAAGAAAAGCATGATACTTGGGTACCACAGCAGGATTGGTCCGACAACCATACAGCCTACCAGAACCGGCTGTCTCGGGGCACGATCTATTACATCCTTCTATTGTTGAAGAACGGCGGGTCGGCACCGAGGAGACGGCGAGCCGGCAGCCCCAAAGACCGGTCGGCGAAGCTCTTCTTGGACGCGAGAACGAGCAGACGAAAAATTAAGCACGCTGTCAAGACGCCGAACTTACTCGGAATGGCGAGGATCAACAGAGTGACTGACTACTCACCAGTTTGTCCATCCCGGTGGGCGGACCATGCCACCTTGCTCGCTGTTTCGCTTGATCTCGAGAAGTGGCATGCCAAGACAAAAGTCCCGTTCCATGTTGCCGCGAAAGCTGACAAAGAAAACAAAAAAGATGGCGTTTCTATAATTGCGTGGCTTATCACTGTGGCTTCGTTGTGCAGCGGCATGGCACACACATGGTATTGTAACCTCGCTGACCTCGGCACCTTGTGTTCCTTTGCCTCGCACAAAGAGTCGAGGCTGAGAGTTCAGTCAGTTTCAACGATGTTGTTCCCAGTCAGTTAAGTTTAAGGTGAATCTGTAGCACCGTATATCTATCATCTATCGTGCTACGGCGGCATCAGTCTTTTCACTTCAAAAATCTGCCTCTCTTTGTTACATCTCGCCCCTCAACCTCATCTCTTGGTCCTACCGGTGATTCCTCACAGTGTGCTCCCCGGTCGCGTAGACTCAATTCCTATATGACTAACATCCACTCTGAGTCAGCTTCTCGATGTTATCAGACCGCCAGTGCAGAAGGAAGTGGAAAGGAAGTTGGAGACGGTGGTCCCGATTCACCGACGCCGGCATGCAGCCCACCCTCCAGAGTTGGCTCGATTCTGCGTCGTTTATATGTCTCGTTGTATATGGCCGAAACTGTGCGCCCCGTTAGCACCCTCCCAGAAGGCTCCCCTTTTCAGAGGATAGAGTGGTGGTCGGTCTGGCGCCTTTCGATTGTCCAATCATGAATAATCGTTTCACCCGTCTGCGCAACCACCACCGTACGTATGTGTGCGCGCGGCTAGGTAACACTTCACGGCCTTCAGAATACGCAATTTCAGCATGGCCGTACTATGGGCATCGAAATTTCTTTTGTTTTGCAGCATCACCTACTTGCACCTCTGCTGTGTTTCGCCTGCACGGTACTCCTCGATAGCATGATCAATTGCTTTGACACAAGTACGGTCCAAACTTTCGATTACTAATTCGGTTCGTTCGTCGGTCTCTCGGCCCCGGATGGTAGCTCTTTGAATCCACATACACGAAGAGCAAAGGTGAATTTGAGGTAAACAATCACCGGCCTCAGACCTCATGCACTGCTACTCTCACAAGATGCGCAATAAAGGAAAAACCGACACTTACAGGGGTAATTGGTAGGGCTAAGGTCTCACCTGTAAATATCTGACTCTATTAATTTTGATAGCAGCCCTCATGTGTTGCGGATAAGGACTACTGCTGTACCCTTGCATGCGTGTATTCAGATGCGTACTAAGATATGTGCATGTCGAGCACGGCTGCTCGTCGAAAGTTTACGCCGAAATCGCGAGATTGACTATAAGACCGAGAAAGCTTGTTCACTCTCCCGTTCCTGCATCCTTCTCTTAATCGCAGCTATAAACCAAACTTATTTCCTAGTCTATAGTGACTGAAAAACTTCGTGGCTCGCCTAAGTAGCAGCTTTCCTAATACGTCGTTCCATGATGCCTTGGCCATTGCGTTTATTGTTATTGTCAGTGCTTCACATCAAGACCTTACAGACATGTTCGGCAGCTAGCGTCTCTATCCATGATGAATCATGGCAACCTGAATATGCCATCTTTGCGACTCAGGAAGACATAACGGTAAACTGCGAACATCGGCTCTCAGTTGTGTTAAATGGCACGTATCCGGGGCCAACACTGTACCTGAAAGAAGGCCAGACAACCTGGATCAGGGTTTATAATCACTTATCCGATCTCAATCTAACACTAGTATGTGTTCTCGTCCCATGATAACTATTCGTTCATTAGCCTGACAACTCTGGCCCTCTAGCACTGGCATGGACTTAATATGAGAACAGCACCATTCTCTGATGGGACGCCCCAAGTAGCTCAGTGGCCCATTGCGCCAGGAGAATTCTTCGATTACGAACTTCACCCCGAGATTGGCGATGCTGGAACATATTTCTATCATTCTCATATTGGATTTCAAGCTATGACAGCTCACGGCGTACTTTATGTTGAAGACGCGGGGACTCCACCATATTATTGGGACGAAGACGTGCCGATCGTCCTGAGCGATTTCTATAAAAAGAGCGATGGAGAGATAGTAGGCGATCTTCTAGCCACCCCTTTTATATGGCCAGGGGAGCCTGACTCCCTCGTCTTCAATGACCGATCGGGTACCGCTTCCTTTGAAGATGCCCCTGACGACTCGTGTAAACCATACATTATTACTGTGGATCCAGGAAAGACGTATCGATTCCGATTCGTTGGTGGGACTACCATATCATTCGTTCAGATCGGAATTGAAGGTCACACCAACTTAACAATCATCAGCGCGGACGGTTACTATACAAAGCCAGCTCAGATTGATCACATCCAACTGGGAGGCGGGCAACGCTTTGATGTACTCATTGATACAAAATCGGAAGATGAACTTGCCGCTGAAGGCAAGGACCAGTACTGGATCCGCTATGAGACTCGCGGACGATCACCTGGCCTACAAGGATACGCACTTCTACAATATACATCTTCTGACTCAAATAGCAAGCAAAGAAGAGGTGCAGGGGGGTCCAGAGCTCCGCGCCATACGGATTATGGTGTCCCAAGCAAGGGTGGTTGGCAGTTCCAGCCACCTGGGAAAAACCCCAGCCGTTCTCCCGTTTCATTGCCCCCTGATGGCACATTGACAAACTGGCTTGAATATACTTTGGAAGAATTGAGCACCCAGGCGGCATTCCCCCCACTCTCAGAAGTGACTCGAACCATTTATATCACGGTTTCAGAGAAGGTCGTTAATGGCAAGTATGAAGGTGGCTCAGTTACTGGATCTTTAATCTGGGTGTATGTATTCGCTTGACACTTCAACGATTTGTGAAGCTGACTAGCGTAGGAACAACGACCTCACTTGGACAGATAGAGAAGCAGCCAGTCTCCATTACAAGCCTTACCTCATAGACGCATACACGACTGGTAAAACGCCTGATTATGATGTTGCAGTAAACCACAAGGGTTGGGACCCGAGCATGAGGGCCTTCCCGGCCCGGATTGGGGAGGTGTTGGACATAGTATGGCAAAGCAACTCCGGTCCCTCGGGAGTTTTCGAATATCATCCTATGCACGCCCACGGTGACCACTATTGGGACCTCGGAGCCGGTAACGGAACATATGATCCCGTCGCTAATGAAGAGCATTTCAAAAATTACACGCCAGCTAGACGTGACACTACAATGCTCTACCGTTATGCCGAAAGGGGCAGGAATGAGGTGACAGCTGGATGGAGGGCATGGCGCATCAGGGTTACTGAACAGAATGTCGGTGCTTGGTTGATGCACTGCCATATTCTCCACCACATGGTAATGGGTAAGTTAAAACTTGCGCGTTACTCCAGTGTATCAAGACCTCGGTTTGACTAATACTGTATCCCGGTATCAGGTATGCAAACCGCCTGGGTATTCGGCGATGCTGCGTCCATCTTACGAGAAATCCCAGAGCCATATATCGCCGGCTACTTGACTTACGGCGGAAGCGCATATGGAAATGGCTCTTACGACCCTCTGGTGCTTACGTACTACAATGGATGAATTAACTTCAGCACCATATGCACGATCCATGACACATGCAATGCTAACTTTCTTGGTCGGGTTACGGCTTGTTTTTGGTCCGTCAGCGGACAATTCGTGCCTCCACCCCGATAGATCGTATATCCATTCCCAGCTCTCGATGATGTCTGGGCCAAGATGCCGGCGTTTTGGCGAAAGAAAGATACCGCTCTCATTTTTGTCAATTAGCATATCTTATAATACCAAATCATGAATGTTAAACGGCCTAATTCATACTCCTAATTGACGGTCAAGGCATTAATAACATACTTTCTCACCATGACTGTGCATGTATTGGCGCTAGCCCTATAGCATGGCCCGGCCCTAGGGGAATCGGGACTGACGCCGGTGACAATGACTACTGTAGTCGCAGGCAATAGTCGGTATCCCTGATGAGTAGCAATTAGTACATGGATTGGAAATAATATTAGATGGCCCAATACCCGTCCTATATTTAATGTTTCTTCTTGATAGGCGTTGGAGATAGGACCGATGAAATGTACTAGAAATGTAGAGTACCCCTTGAGCTACTGAACAGAGAGGCCACGAAATGGATCGACCGGTATGAAATACAGTGCGGTAAAATCATATGAGATTTAGCATGATTATAATTAGCTTTCTTCGACGCTGTTAAGAAGCTTAAATCTTTTACTTTCGTTTCAGCACCATTCTTTACCCGGAATCTAAGCCCGAGGATATGGATAGCCCTTACATTAATTTTTGTACTAATGATGAAAAGATGTAATTCATAAAGATGACGACATCCTTTGGGTTTCCTCGCTGTGCTTATTTTCAAAAGGGGTTACACACATAATACTACGTTCCCCGACACATGTCTATAAGCAGATCCTTTCTTATCCTACAACACGAATGCAGAATCTCCAAGACTGCGTGAGAACTAGTTTACCTTAGCGAGCGTTCTAACTTTCAACCTCAGACTCTAGGGCTGAACCGAAGAGATAAAGTGAAGAGATTCATTGGCTAGAACAAGGTGCCCTGCATGCTGGATACAATCTTGTTATATATATCTGTACCATTGCAGTCTCGGTATACTATTGGCCGCAACAACTGTGCCAAATACAGAGATCCTTGCAGAACGACCTTCGGAGTGAGGGTGTGTCACACGGAATAACCCAAGGTAGTGAAGATGCGTATATCCGATGCCAGGGGTTATATCATATTATTCATCTGCAGCGCGGCGGTCTACATATTTACCTACCCGTTGATCTCCTGATCGCGAGAACGGGCACGATAATGGGAGATATTAATAGATGGACGAAAGCGTAGCTTTCGTGTATATATAGACCTAGATGCCGCCAGACTGAAGGGAGAAGCCTGTTCAGTATGGTTCTCTTGCGGCTATAGATGATTATATGTGAATTGACACAGTTCCGAGCCTCATCCTCGTTACAGGGTGATTTAATCAAGACCAACGGGTCAGATTTTGTTGATAAAAACACAGCAGAGCCATAGGTCACATGATCAACAGACATACAAGATGCATACCTGTTATCTTTCATTCTGGTGCTATTACTGATGCCACTGCTATGATGAACTTAATTAATGAAACCTTATATTACACCAGTTATGACAAGGAAAGACTGTCTTGGGATATTTCTGCGCTTTGATATTCGACCGGTGCATGGGCCTATAGATACGTATTATCAGGTGATGAGCGAAATGCTCAATGTCGCTATTGACATTATTTAGCCGTTGATGATAATTCTGCTCAATTTATCTATCTATCAGATTAGCGTCTAATCTAGACGTTAAGATAGCCGGAACCCGGGATTAGTGTTACTAGTAACCTAGCATGAGTCAAGGCTTTAAGCTTATTTTGAAATATATTGAATGAAAGATCGTTTATATCATATCAACCATAGATATCAATAATGACGGTTAGCAATATATAAAACTCGAGCTATAATACATCTGGCATCGATTGTTTACTGTATATCAAGCTATGATTGCTCAAAACTTGTGGTTGGTGTCAGGATCTCTAGTATGGGGTACGTATGAACTTTGTTGTTGCGTGAGGAGATCTATCTACATACGTAGGCTAGATCCTAGCTATATACGTACATGTCCTTTGTTCTAGGTGTTCTAGGTGATCGTCACAGTTGGTGAGCCGATTTGCTAACACGGACTTATTTTAGGGAGCCACATCTCTTCGCGGGATCAGGGTTTCAAGTCAAAAAGGAATGGCTTGTAGGGTATTTCCATTCATACCGACAGACTGGATCCTCACCTGAGGCTGGAAACCTGTATATTGTGTACATGTGTATAGTTGACTCCGTGTGAAGCTTTTACACGAATTTGCTTGATCTGCTGAGATGTCAATACGAGCCAAAAGCCAGCAAGTCGAAGCTAAGTCTTAACAACTAAACGCAGGGCTAATGGGATATATAGACACTATATGTTGTAGTTGGTTGTAGGACATCGTCGCACACGTTGAAATCCTGAAACTCATGTTAGAATCTCAGACAGGGAATACATATGAACTTTAATCCAAACATCTTAGTAAGCTGGTCTCTAGCTATGTACATATACAGGTCCTTTGTTCCAAGTGACTGTCATAGTTATTACAACACGAATTCTCTTTCAACCCCCTCGTGACAGTCATTGTTTCTAGTTCTAGTACTATGCACGAAGTCGCTACTGCATAGTAGAAATATTTGAGTATTAGGATTGTCCACACCCAACGACGTCAGTGTTCTAATGCCAGATTGCGTATATTAAAACGACCCTGGGTGGCTAGCTTCCCCAGGAGTCCCGGCGTAGGAGAAAAAATGTATATACGCATCTACGGCTGGCAGTTTTCACGCAAAAAGAAGGGGAACGAATTGATCAGATAAATAAGCAATAGAATTCATCCAAAAACGGATGAAAATTGGCCAGAATGGCGAAGGAGTGTGTAGCTGTGCGTGTGTAGCTATTCGTATGCATAAGTGTGTAGGGTGGCCCCCTTACGAAATATACGAAATATACGAAAACCCAAGCTCTGTTATTAGCTGATTCCACCGAAAAGCCACCCACACCACTTCAATATCCAGCGCATTGGGATGGTTTTGAAGGTCGGAGGGTTTGAGAAAACTCGATTCGAAGGGGTTATCGAATGGGAGGTCTCCAAATGTCGACCTGTTTCAATTTACTAGAAACATCCAGTTTAACTAAGCTCATAATTATATCTTTTTCTCCATGTTTTCAAGCTGCTACTTTTAACTTCCTCTTCTTTTCTATCTCTTTATAGGCCTCCCACGTTAGATAGCTCAGGATTCAGGGTCGTCCGGGATGTCCAGACACTTGTCGGTATACATGCGGGTCGACCGGGAGGGTGTGGTCATGTACGCTTTGATGTTCTTCCTGACCTCGTCCCCTGGGTAAATTCTTATTCGACGAGAACACGGCTCACCGAGCTGTACCCCTGCTCCCGCTGTTACATTGCATGCCGGTCTTCAGGTGGGCCATCCCGTCGAAAGGTATTACTGATCTCCGTATGGCAGAACTAGGTATAGTAATTATTGCCAAGACTTTTCAAAACGATCAAATGGGTGTCGGATTGGCGGAAATATTGTAATCGCGCACTAAATGGGTAGAGGGTTGAATGATAACCGTCCACTATTGTTGATGTGGATAGTGAAAAAACCAACACGGTATTAATGGACCTGGTATCTCATCGCCTATAGCATTCTATTCTATTCGCGAATTTATGTTCTCGAACTGTCATAAGTGATAGGAATGTCGTTCATTTGGCTAATTAACCTAGGTTACGTTTTGAGACGCTCCAGTATGCGGGGTTACTGAATGAGCCGCTTTCCCTAGTGTGAAGATATCATCCGGGTCTAATGTGGGCAAAGCACGGCTTGATGTTGGGACAAGGAGAGGAAGAGGTAAGCAACGTGATGATAAAATTCTCAACTATGATAAAGTGGAGAGTGCTCGTATGCCCTGGACTGCGTACGAGACGGCTTGCTATATTAACTAACCGTTCGATGCCATGCACGCCTTGACATTAGAACCGCCGATCATACTTACCGGTCCGGATCGTGGTTCATCTCATCACCCCGCAAACTAGCTGTCGTGAAACAGAACTGCAGCGTTATCCTACGACACTAGTAAACGTTGAACGCAGTCGACTCGGGCGTTTTGAACAGTCAGCAGTTATTATATACGTATCGTAACCCTAGTTAGAACATATAACGTCGCCCCAGAAGGTAGCTTTACCGATTGGTTAGATCTTAGGGGATTAAATTGGTCACTCGCCGTAGCAGCACAAACCAACTGTAACACCCACAATGCTTAGTCGCCGTGTCAAGCTACACTTGCATGTGCGAACGGACTCCTGAGATGCAAGTTCCCGCCTCCCAAGCTATCCAAGACCGTGAACAGATCTCCTTTCTCCGCCATGGTAAAATATGGTATCAGATTATCTACTTTATGAAGTATTTAGGTTTACTCCCTCCCGATGTGTGTTTGCGAGGAATTTCAAAGTATTCTTAAGCTCATGAGAGCATACGATTGAAAAGTTTCAAAGTTATTGGGCTCGTGTCTCTTAAATTCCTAGAACTTTTACTCGATTCATCGACTCATCCCTTACTTCACAAGCGGAGTTCCGATGGTGGGATGGCTGGATCAACTTATAACCCTGATGTCGTAGCCCTAATCGCCCTGTCCACTATCTTAACATCGATCTCTTGTAAGACGCCATCATGATCAGTCATTTATCCTAGACGTTTTCTGTCATTGACATCTATCGAACAGTTATTGTTGTAGTTTCGCGATGTATTGTCCGATTCCTAATGATCTTCAAATCGGGAATGGATGACTGCATGATTCTCGGTGCACTGGTAGGTCTGCTCATGGAAACGAAGGCTGACTACTAGTAATAAACTCACAATGACATCAGTTATTCACTATCGCCTACCAAGCTACCATATATGTCGTAAATATCTACGGTGGATTGGGAATGCCAATGATGACATTGTCATTAAACGAGATGACCATATTTCTCAAGGTATACTCCTAAACGTCGAACCGAGCCCAAACGTACGTGACAATAGTAGTTAACACTGATCAAGGGTACCTTCGCGATCGAAGTACTTTATTACACGATTGTATTTTTCGTCAAATCGTCAATCATCTTCATGTACCAGCGCTTCGGTAACACCCCTTCGGTCAATGTTATTTTGATGTGAATCCTGACCATAAGACTTAGCTATATGGGCTATTTTCAAAAAGCTCTGCTTTGGGACGAATGTACTCTTGGTTACATTCTACGTGGTTTGCGTTGGAACAACTCTTGGTCAATGCACTCCTCTTGAAAAAGCTTGGGATGTCACAAGAATACTGCCTGGTAAATGCATAAATACAACAGCATTCTTTTATTGTGAGTGTAACGATACTCTCCTTATCGTGACTACAAAAGACTTATACACGGCCAGTCACGTCTGGATTCAACATTCTTACCGACATTTGGATCTTATTACTCCCAATTCCTACTTTACGTTCCCTGAAAATCTCGCGGCACAATCGTTACGTATTATACAGTATCTTTGGCATCGGTGCTTTCGCCACCGCGATGTCATGTGTCAGACTGTATTCGATTCACATATATACACTGGCTGAAGATCCATTCAAGGACGGAGTTCTGGTACGTTTTTCTAATCGACGCTTCCGTGTAGTACCCTTATTAAGAGTTGCAGGTGAACCTCTGGTCCATGGTGGAAGTCAACATTGCGATAGTATGTGCCAGTATCCCGGCCCTGAAACCTTTGATATCCCCAAAGAAACTCCTCGAAGAACGGCGTAGACGCCGCGCCTATAGCTCTCACATAACTGAACCATTATCATACCGGCCCTCCAAAATTAGCGACTTCAGCAGTTCTGCATCCCGTTCCCACGTGGCCACCATAACAAGCTCGAATAGGCTGGGCTCGCCGAGATCATTTGCGGCTGATGAAGAGACGTCTGGCATTTCACTCCCTCTTCAGACACTATGAATAAGGCCCATACCCAATCATTAATAACAACAAACTTTCCCATGCGGGTGTGTCAAAGTAATAAATGAACTACTGAGTCGTTCAGCTGCATTTAGCGATAGGGTGAGCCCTATATACTAGCTAAGGTGCTACGAGCCGCACCTTATGCGACAATCGCATTCATTTTGAATCCTTTTTCCAACTGTATATTCATTAAATAAGTCAGCTTATTTGCTTCTTCACCGAAGCCCATATGCTTAGTATATTTGTGAACAGCCATGAAACCTATAGACGTGATGTCATGAGTAATGATTGAGCTGGGATGAATCCGTGGTATTCTCCATACATCCCATGTTTCATTTAAAAGCTAAAACATAGTGGAACGGCACGATCTCGTAAGCGAGCGTGATGCGAACAGCCCCGAGGCGTCTCACTGTTGCAATGAACACGCCCTAGCTCTGTGCATTGCAGCACCGATAGCCCATATAGCAGAGATGGAAGTTGCGTGAATATCAATACCGTCTCATGCTAGAGATTAGAAGGCTTTACGCGACAAGCTTTTTAACATACCCCGTGTCCCAGTAGCCGGGCCATTCGGTGGGCAACTCCTCGACAATAAACCTGAACAAGGCAGCGTTGACCTCCTCCGGCTTTTCGTACTGAGCGAAATGGCCCGCTTCTATGGTAACTTCGGTCAGGTTGTTACAGACCTGTCTCATCGGCTCTGCCAGGCGCGATGACTTTGTGTCACACACAAGATCCCATGCGGCGTGAATGAACAACACGGGCTGTGTGAGTTTGCCGCCGCTCGGCGCCTTTCCATTGTACTCGGCATTTCGCTTATGATGCATGTAGTACGCCGAACCGGGCCAAAACCCTGTCTTCTGCATATCCGCAACAAATGACTCGTACACATCAGGCGGGAGTACTGGTGGCCCAAGAGCATCAACCGGAGGAGGTTTGGCCAAACCCCACCAGCCGTCGTCTTTACGTACCGTTGCTGTTCTGGAAGGACCGCGGCTCGTCGGGACGGGAGTCTTCTGGAGACCGAGCTTGCAGAATCCAGCGGTATCCTGTTCGAACCAGGCGACGGCTTTCTCGAAGTTTTCTTCGTAGTGCTTCATGTAATCCCATTGTCCAAACTCATACTGGTCTACAGGGTAGATATCCCTGTTCACTAGTGGGAGAAACCCATCCCAGCCCCTCTCAATTGTGTGGAAGGGAACGGCGATATTAACGAGGGCTTTGACGGCCTCCGGATGCTGAGTTGCGACCGACGAGGTCACGCCCGCACCCCAATCGTGGCCAACCCAGACGGCAGCATCACGACCAGTATCTCCTAGGAGAGCCATCATGCCCTCTACTAGAGCCTCTTGGCTGTAGTCATCAAGTACTGCGCCATAGAAGCACGTTAGTCGAGGTCTCTAAGTCCCACATCATATAGTCTGCTAAATCGGACATGGACACCAAGGGAGCAGGGACGGGACATTTCTATACGCACCTCGACGAGCTGTCGATTTCCCATATCCGGGCATGTCTGGGGCTATGGCGCGGAAGCCAGACCTAGCGCAGGCATCGAGGTTCGCCTTCCATGTGATTGCAGTCCCAGGCCAACCGTGGATAAAGATGATTAGAGGGCCATTGACGGGGCCAACGGCTAAGTAGTGGATCTTCTTGTCGCCGCCGGCATAGACAACGTCATGCTCGGTGATTTTGGTGATGTCAGCCATGATGTTGAGGAGTTCTGAGACAAAGCTCATTTGCCATAGTCATCCAAGAGAGAAGTTCGCTGGATATGTCTTCTAGACGGGGGTTTTATACATGTGCCATGTGGAGTGACTTGGTACAGGCACGCATAATATTGGTAGATCCAAGAAGGTGTCTTTCGTTGTCAGACGTCACCGTGGTATGGTGCCACGATTGTAGACAACCAAGGTAGACCGTGGACAAATTAGCACTGTGATGGTCTATGGTATATGCAATGCACTCCACCCCAGCTTACACAATGACTCTCTTTCGCCATATCGCGGTGGTTTCGGCGGTGAAGCTTGGACCCTATGCAGATGCAGATGCAGATGGGTACCTGGTTCGCCTGGGTATGCATTGGTCCACCCGAGCATCCGGCGCTCTAGTTACTGTAAGTCGGGCTACAGTACGGACTAAACTCCACCCAATCATCCTAACCTGGGCGGCGTGATTACCAAGCGATCCCTGACGACCCCGCGGACACCACGGCGAGGGGTTGATGGTCGATGGTCTGTCCACGGTCTGTCCACGGCCTCTAACGGATATCGATAAAACCGACTAAGGAGTAATGTTCTTGCGCTACCGAGCTTGTTAGACATATGTTATTTAGTGAAGAAAAAGGCGCGCCTTGTTGTCCTGAGCCACAATCGAGCTAGTACATCGTTGCTTACGTGAGTCACAAACCACCAACAGGTTATTCAAGGGGACTCAAAACCCCTTTCTTGTTAATTAATCAATAAATGACTGATTAGATACTCGTGGTATGACTTACCGTAAAGTGAGTCACACGTTGGCTTCGACTTCATGCCAATTGGCCGGCTCATGATCACATCCATCGAATCCCTTGATCCGACAAACTCAGCCGTTATGCTAAGTCGTTAAGCAATATCATGCTCGCTGCAGATCTACCCACGTTGGCCAAGTCTTAACAAGAAGTCCTGGACTGGAATCTGCGAATTGAATCGAGTCTGGGCATATCTACATGCAGTATGAGTCAAAAGACAGGGTTAGGGTCTCATCACGAAGTGTGTTGACGCAGGCATCTCGTGAAAGGTGCAGATCCGAACAGAAGAACCACCTTGAACCGGCCAAAACCCCCTACGGGCGGCATTGGATGATTTCAAAGCATACGTTCTGCGGCTCTCGGAATGTCGGACTCTGACAAAAATGCGCAAACGGAATTACGGATTCTCCCTTCACATCCGAATATGAGTATAAACCGCCGTATTCACGTATCTCGATTCTTGGCGCCGGGAAACCTGAGATGTACCGGATGCTCAACCATCACGGTGTTCTCGTACTCGCACTGAGTCCGAACGAGGTATTTCATTAAACGCGTTTTGCATACGCTTTCCCAGATGAACCTTTCTCTACACCATGTGCCTCAAATTCACCGATCCGGGCCTGAGTGTTTTGAAGCGTACGAAATTAAAATTGAGCGCCTCTTATCTACTCTATTACCTAGGCATGCCAGCCATCTTCTACCAATCTAGCAAGACATAGTTGCAATAAGAATCATTCTCGACCTAGATCTGCGCCTGGCCCGAGTTGTATCTCACTTGTCGCGGCATGCAGCCCGCAAATGTGGGGGGATTCATCGGGAGAGGTGCCGACTTACGCAGAACAAGCCATGCGGCTCTAGTAGATGCATTCAAGCAACACTACGGGACATTAGACTCGAAAGCAGGGATGCTCGCATCCGACATTATAGAACATCGTGAGGGTGATTCACTCTAGCTGCTTTTACCTACAGTGATATGACTGATATACGCTCAATTATTCAGAGCTCTGTATCGCGCACGCTTTTCCAAGTATACATAGATCGTTCAGCTGCGATTTCTACCGCAGTTTGAAATGAGATGGTAAACCTAGCATCGGCTTATTGAGGCAAGCACATCGCGTATTCCGCTGGCTTTCTTGTTCGTTCTTTCATATCTTCTGTTAAAGCTAACGGTCATATTCCAATTCTGGTAGTAACTGGGTAGTTGATCAAAACCGCATTCGGGAGACACGTCACCAAACTGAATACACGATTCAGACCGTTTACTCTCAAGCTGCAAAATAGTCAAATTGTCTATCGATAGGGCAATCATACTCTAACCTAAATAATTTAAAAAGATACCGCTTGGCATCCGTCGCTATTTCGCAGATACCCATGAAGTACATACTGCTCTGTTGCATCGCAACATTGCACGTTTTAAGTAAAGTGGCCTCCAAAGTTTGATAGCGACACTACACCCACTTGCAAACGAAGTATCGCGCCCCACCCATTTTTTTAGTATGTGTCACACTTTATTTTTAGAACTTTACCGATAATCGTATTTTTTCTTATAAATACGTTAATATAAATAAATTAAAGCTAAAATATATTATTTAAAACTGTTTTTTAATATTTTAAATAGCTTAAATATTTCGAAAAGCTTTAAAACATATATTTAGTACTTTTAAAAACGTAAAAGCTGCTAAATTGCTATTAAATCTATATAAAACGCTATATTTATATTTAAACATATATTTATTAACTAAAATATATAGTTAGCTATATAAAAATACTATAGTTTTTTAAAGCGTTAATAGTATTGCTTATTATGTTTGCTTTTTTCTTATTGCTTTCGTTATTTTAGTTATTTTTATTATTTTTATTATTATTTATACTTTTATTTAGTATATTTTATTATTTATTTCGATTAATTTTATAAAATAAAAATTAGCTAAACTATATTTAGCTTTATTTATATAACTAAATAAAATTTAAGTTTATAATAATACGGTTTAACAATTTTATAAACAAAAAAATCGAAATATTGCTATAAAAAATATTTTTAAAAAATAAAAAATAAGCTTTAAAAGCTGCTAAAAGTGCTAGAAATACTAAAAACGCTAATAAACGTAATAATAATATATATAAAGCTGCTATTATTAAATAAGCTACTAGTACTAAAAAAGCTAATTAATCGAAAGCTAACCTTATATTTATTAAAATAATAAAAAAAAAGCTAAAAAAGTAAACCCTTATATATTATTAACATATATAACTTTTAAAGCTTAAAAATAATAAGTTAAATATTATTATTATTAATTTAAAACCTTTAGTTATTATTATTAATAATTTTAAAACTTTTAAAGCTTTTAAAAGTTATATTTTTTTAAATAATCTTATTGTTAACTTAACTAATAAGCTTTTTTTTTTTTAACAGTAGTCACGGATGGCTGACCAGTATGGCAGAACAGGTGGGACCCTGTGGGCCCACCTTCTGCCAGATCACCTGATAGATCACCTGACAGATCCACCGTGCACACACAAATCTTTTTGTATGCGATTTACAGCTATATTCCTTTTCTAGTTCTCCATCCTACGATCAATATACAAATGGGACCCCAAATAAGAGCTTCGCCTCTGTAAAGGACACCAATCGTGACAACAGTTGTTAAATATATTATTAATTTTTTTTATTAATATTAATTTTTTAAAAATAACTTAGCTAATAATAAACAGCAAAATATTAAGAACTTTTATATATAAAAAATATTATACTATTAATATTTTTATCTTATATAAGTTTTTTTTTTATATTAATAAACATTATTAAATTTAGCTTAATAAAACTAAAAACTTTATTTTAGCTTATATATGTTAATATATATTAAAAACTTTTTAAAAAGTTATATATTTTTTATATTTATTGCGTTAAAGTTTAATCAAGCTATTAATTTAATAAGCAAACGGCTATATTTATTAAAATATTAAAGCGTTTAAAATATTATTTATTAAGCTAGCTAAATAATAATAAAATTATTAAATTAATTAAAAGCTTAAAGTTTATATTTATATTTATTTTATATAATTTTAAGCTTAAAAAGCTTATAAATATAGCTTTAAATATATTTATAAAAATAAAACAAAAGCTTTAAAAATAAATATATTATATGTTATTTTATTATATACTTTAAAAATATTTTAATAGCAGCTTATAAATATATTAAAATTTAATATATTTTTTAATAATTATTTAAGTAGTATTATAATATATTTTATATAATATAATAATATAATAAATATTATATATTTAAAATAATAATAATATTTATTTATTTTAAACTTTATTAAAAATAAGTAAAAATTAAAGCAAAATATTATTACTACTATTATAATTAAACGCTAGCGCTATAAGCTCTATTATAATATAAAACTAATATATTTTAAATAAAAAATAAATATAATAGGCGTATTTAAATAATTTTTGCCATTATTTTTATTACTTTTATATTATTAAATTTATAATATTAAATAAAGAACGCTTTTTTAAAATATTAAAGTTAAAAATTTTTTTATATTAAAATAAAAATTGTTATTTTAACTATTACTGCTAATATTAATATTAATATATTAAAATTAATTTTATATACTTTATTATAAATTAATACTTTAAATAACATTATTAATAAAAAATAATAATAATAATAATATAGCTAAAGTTTATAAAGCTTATAAAATACTTTGCTTATATAATAAACAAGTAATACTATAACAACGTTAGTTTTACGCTAATATTTTGCTATATAAAAAAATTATATTATTATTTTATTAACAACGTTAATATATATATATAAACTATTATTATTAAAAAAAATAAAGCTATATATAAAATACTACTACTTCTTTTATTAAATAAGTTTTAGCAAACTTATATAGTTAAAAAAGCTAGCTTTACAAATATAAATAAATAAAAAAATTTATATTAAAAGGTAGCAATAATATATAATAGTTATAAAATATAGTTTTAAGTAGTATAAAGCTTTTATAGCTATTTAAACAGTATAAAAATAACGCTATAAATATAAATCTATTAAATATAAACAATTTTTATATATACTTTAGTCCGGAGTTAATAAATATTGCTATTATTATTTATTTAAGCTATTAATAGCTTTTTTTAAATATATTTTATAGCTATATTTATTAAAAAAGCTATATATAGCAAAGTTTTATTAGCAGCGTATTAAATAGCTATATATTTTTAAAACCTAGTTATATAAATATTTTTAAAAACTATAATATATTAATTTTTTTATATGCTACTTTTATTAGCTTTATATATATTTGCAAAATTGTTTAATATATTAATATAAAGCTTTTTGCTATTTAAAGTAAATAAAAATAGCCGAAATTTATATGCTAACTTATTTAAATAGTTTATTAAATAATATAATATAGCATTAAAAATATTTTTAATACTAAAAAATAGCTTTATTATTGTAATATTAGTGTTGACTATAAGCAAAGCTATTGTACGATAGAGCAGTTGGCCTACCGGCCTATTTAGGCAGGCGGTATATATAAGCAGAATTCTCCTACTACAAAAGAATTTTCTGCGTGAAAGCTTTACTTTTGCGCAAAAAATATAAAAAATAGATTAATATATATAACTATTTATTTTATTTAATTGTTATATATAATATTGTACTTTTAGCTATTTAATATTAATTAATATTTTTAGCTAAAAAATATAAATT
>JADKYC010000236.1:0-28090 GCA_019843955.1 Xylaria sp. 218_066
TATAAAACTTTTATTTAAATAAAAGGGCTTATTTATAATAGCTTTTAACAAAGAAAATAAAAAGTATAAAATAAAAAGCTAAGTAGCTAAAAAAAAGCTATAATTTATATATTTAATAGCTTAAAATTATTTATAAAAAATAAATTTAAGTTTTAAAAACTAGTTAACTTTAGTTTTAATAAATAAACTATAAATTAACTAAAATATTATTATTTAAAAGCTAATATTTTAAATATTATTTATAAGTTATAGCTTATAATTATAAAAAAAAAGTTTATAATATTAAAAAAGCTAGAAAAAAAGTACTATATATAAATTTAATATAAACTATATAATACTATATAAAAACAAGCCTAAAAAATATTATTATTTTGCTAGTATTTTTACTTTTTTTTGCTGTTTAACCTTTTTAATTATTAAAATTTTACTTAATTTTAACCTTTTATTGCTTTATTATTTTTAGAAATAAATTTTAATACTTTTTAAGTTATAATTTTAAAATGTTTATTTAAAATTGCAAACTTACAGAAGCTATTAATACTAATAATATTTTTTTTATAGTTATAAGCTAATAGATTTTAAAATATATATAAATATTAGTTATTGCTTTAATAATATTTATAACTTGTTTATATAATAAAATATATATAGTTGCTATATACTTTTTTATATAAATAGCTAGAACAGTATTTAAAAAATAGCTATATACTAGCATATTGTTTATTTTTAAAATTAAAAAACTAATAAAAATATAATTAATACGTAATTTTATTTAGAACGCTTATTAATTAAATAGTAAGGGCTTTAATATAAAAAGAACGCTTAAATATAGCTATTAAATATTTTTTAAATAAGCTACTATAATATAACTTAATAAATAAAAGTATTAACTTATAATTAGTATAAATAGTATAAATTATTTTAATAATAGTTTTATTTGCTTATATTATTTTTATAAAGTTTATATTAATTTTTTATAAAATATAATAACTAATAGCTTTACTATTAAATATTTTAATATAAAAATATTATAAAGCTTAAAATAATTAGTATAGCTTTATTTTTATTTATATATATATAATCCTAAATATATATATATAAATATATAGCAAAAAAGTAATAGAATAATTAAAAAAACTTATTTTATTATGCTAAATATAAAAATATAGGTTTTTTATTTTACTTAAATTAAAAGTATTTATTTATATCTTAATAATTCTTAATATATTTATAAATTTAAAAATATTGATTGCTAGCTTTAGTACAATAGGTATTAAAAGGTATTAAAAACTTAGGCAAAAAATAATAGCAAAAATAGTGCTAGCTATATTAAATTAAAAAAAGAAATTAGCGTTTATTAGTATATAATTAAATAACTATAATTATAATATTATTTAATTAATTTTGCTAAAAAAGCGATCGTATTTTATTTATACCGATTTAGCTAGTATATTAAAACTAAGTTTTTTTTTAATAAATTGTAGCAGCTAATTAAAATAAATATATTGTTTATAACGTTAGTTTTTAAAAAAATTAAGCAGCAAAAAACTATAAAATATTAATATTAATATAGTAATATAACTAAAGCAAAACTAATATATAGGATTTTTAAAATAACAAGTAATATTTAATAAAATAAAAACTTTAGTTATATTTTTAGCAATAATACCTGCTTTAATTTAATTAAATATAATTATTAGGTTTATTTATAATATAATAACTATTTAAACTTACAACCGGGCATCGGCTATTTTTTTAAATAATTTATTAAGAAATCTATATATTTAAAAGCTAATATAAATAAAATAAACATAAAGTAGTTAATAATAGCGCTTAATAATATTTAAAGTTATATAATTTTAATACTAAAGTTCCCTAGTTAGTAGTAATTAAAATAGATTGCTTATAAATAAACGTTTAAATATAATAAAAGCAAAAAAAAATAATTAAACAGCTAAAAGTAATAAAAAGCTTTAATTAATTAATATATTTTTAATGTTTAAAAAAAAAGTAAAAGTATATATATATAAAAAAAAGAAAAATATTTAAATATATATAATTAAAAGTAATAAAATAAATAAAGTTAAAGTAGAGTATTTTATATAAAATTTATAGGAAAACTAGCTAATTGGCTAAATAAATAAATAGAAAAACATATTAATAGTATTTTTTTAAAAAAAAAGTTAAAGTTGCTTGTTTATTAGTTAGTTAAGCTTTTTTTTTTTTTTAAGTAAAAATAGGTAAAAAAAGTAGCTAATTAATTATATTTGCTTATAAATATTTTAGACTTTATAGCAGTAAAAATGTTACAACCTTTTGTTATTTTTTTTTTTTTTTTTGCAATAAGTTTTTTAAACTTTTTACTAATTTTTAACGTTATTACTTTAAATAAACATTTTATTTAAAAAAAAAAATAAGTATATAGTTTTAGTAGTTTGCAATATTGCTTTTTTTTTTTTTTTTTATTTTATTGCTTTAATTAATAACATTTAAACATTATTAGTACTTTTAAGCGCGAAAAAGCTGCGCTTATTAATTATTTACCTAAAAATATATATATAAATATTATAGCAACCTTTTTAAAACCTACTAACTAATTTAGCAACCTATATAATATTACTATACTTATTTATAATATTTATAATAAAAATATTAACTTAAAAATTATTTTTATTATATTTAAAACTTTATATTTATTTATTATACTTAGCTCTTTTAGTAATATTAAAAAACTTTTTAAAGCTAAAAAGATTAGATTATTTTTTAAAAAATATAGCTTATTTTTAAACATAAATTTACGTAAATTTATTAATATAGTTAGCTTTAAACTAATTAATATTATCTAGAAGTTTTAATACTAAAATTAGCTTATTATTAATAAAATTAATACTTTTATTATAGCTATAACTATTAACTTTAGTTTACGTATTATATTTAAAAGCATTTTTGCTTAAGCTTTTTAATATAATTATAATAAATAGTTTATAAATAATTCTTTTATTTTTGCTTTTTAAAACAATTTACTAAAAAAATTAAATTTATTATTATAAACAAACTATAAGCTTGTTTTAATAAATCGAAAGCTAATTATTAATTTATAATAATTTATAATATTAAAAAAAGAACTTTATACTTTATTAATTTATTTAATACTATAAATATGTTAAATATATATATTTAAACTTTTACTAAGTTTAGTTAACAATAAGCTTTAGTATTTTTTAATTAGCTTTTTTTTTTTAAAATAATTATATTATTATGCTATTTATAAAAAAACATCTAATAATATAAATATATATATAGGATTAATATACTAGCTATTTTTAAGTATTTTAGTTTATTTTTAGCAATATTAAAAAATAATAAAAGAAAGCTTAAATAAATTATTAATAGTATATTTAGTAAAACTATAGCTAAGTTTATAAAATATATTAAAATGTTTATTAATAATATTACTACTTTTAATTTTTTAAATAAAATATTAATTCAATACTTTAATATTGTTAAACTTTTAAAGTAGTTACAAATCTAGGCCGCATATTATATTCCCTATATTAAAATAGGAAATTATATATATTTAAAAATATTAATTAATAATATTTATAAAATTTCTAATACTTTAAACCTTAAAAAACCTTTTTTTAAGCTTGCCTAAAAAAAGCAAAAATTATTTTGTTTATAAACACCCCAATATTTAATAGAAATAAACGTTTAATATTTTAATATATTAATAATTAACTAATACTAATATTTTTCAAAAAAAATTAAATTTAAAAATAAGTTAGCGCTTATATTTTTAATATATAAATTAAACTTGCAAATAAATTTTAAGCTTATTTTAGTAATATTAAAGTATTTTATAACATATTTTTATAAGAAATAAGTAATTTTATATTATATAAATCTAACTTTATTTTAACTTTTTTAAATAAATTTAAATTTAAATTTTTTATTGTTACTTTTGCTAAAAGTTTATTAGTTAAATAAATTATACTTAGTAAATTTTAGGTTAATAAAAAAAAATATATTAAAAAAAACTATTTTTATTTTATATTTGTTAATAAAAAACAAAGAATTGTTTATTTTATAAATTTAGTCTTCAAGGTTTTACTAAATTATTAAGTTTTTGTTTTTTAATAATTTAATAAAAATTTTTAATTAATTAAGTAGGTTTAAATATAATAAATTTACTTAAATATTTTTTTACCTTTATAAGGTATTTTTTTAACTATATATATTTAAACAGATAAATAGGAATATAAGTAGGCTTATATAGCATATTCTGTCCTATTGTTTTATTATTTTTTAGTTATTTTATAAGATTTTTTATTAAAAAATTAATATATCCTAGCTAATAATATATTAATTAATATAGCTTAAATAATAAAAGTATATATTAGAATTAAAATCTAACAACTGCTGCTAATAAATAATAAGTCGAAACTAAATAGCTTTAGCTTTAAAAAAAATATTAAAAAAGGAATTAAAAAATTATTAATTAAAAAAAGTAAAAGTTTTTTTAGCGCTATTATATTTCTATAACCCTTATAATTTATAATATTTTTAATTAAATTTATAACTAATGTTTTTTAATTATTTCTAATATTTCTAACTTTTAAGCTAAAAAGTTATAAAAAATAATAGCCTAATTATAAAGCAAAAAAATATTAAATAAGTAGCATTTATTATAATATATTAAATTTTAACAACTTTAATTAAAAGCTACTTAGTTAAAAATATATTTTAATATATATTTATATTTATTAGTAAACAAAATAGATTTTATATATATTTTAAAAAAATAATATATTTAAAAATATTAGTAATTATTTAATGCTAAATTTTTTTAAAAAATAGATTAGCTAGAATTATTATAATTTATATATAGCTATAGTTAATTACGCAAACTTTGTTAAATAGCTAAATCAATTTAAAGCTTAAAAAAATTTTAATAAAAAGCGTAGCTGTAACTTAAAATTAGTTAAACTAAATATAAAAACTAATAAAACATAAGAATAAAAGTTAGTAATAAAAAAAATATAAGTATATAGGTCTAAGTATAAGTTATTATAAGTTAAAAATATTATTGCTATAACTAAAAAAAATTATATTAAAATTAAAAAAGCTTAAATAATTAAGCGTTAGACTTTTTACGTTTTTTTATTATATTGCTATTTATTATAAATATTGCGGTGCTTTTTTTTATATATAGTTTTTTTTAGTTTAATTATTATTATATTTATAGTTAATTTAAAATAATTTATATATTTTTTATTTAAGTTTTTTAAATTTAAGTTTTTTTATACTAAAATAACCTATATAAATAGCTAGCTTGCCTATAAAGTTTTAGCATAAAAAAAATACTATATATATATATTTACGGCTAGCTATATTTACTTAAAACAAAAAGGATTAAATTAATTAAATATATAAGCAATTAAATTTATTAAAAAATATAAGAAGTTAACTAAATTAGCAAAAAAGTATATAGCTATTTTATATATATATATAAGTATTTTTATAAAATCCGAAAATTAGCCTATTTTTTAAAATAAACTTTTTTACGAAATATATAAAAAATATAAAAATCTAAGCCCCTTTTATTAATAAATTTAATCGAAAAGCTACTTATACTATTTTAATATATAAAATCTTATAGTAAAATTATAGCTTTAGTACTTATTTTATAACTTTATAAGTACTATTATTTAAACCGAAATAATAATTTAAGCTATATATAAAATTTTAAATATTATACTAATAAATTAGTTAATTTAAGTTATTTAAACTTTATTAATTTAAATATTTTATATTGCTAATAAACTAATTAAATATTTTAAATAAAGCTTATAATTATTTAGCTATTTTTTATAAATAAATACTTAAACTAGTATAGTTGTTTATTAAATTAAAAGAAAGTTTATATTTAAAATAAAAGCTATTTTATTTAAAATAAATATTAATAATACTATTAAAAAAAGTTAACTTTAACGTTTATACTAGTTTAATTTATAATAGGTTAATATTTAGCTAACTTTTAGCTTTTTTATTATTATAGTTTTTTTTTATATTTTTTAAATTAATAATACTAAGCTTTATTTATATTATATATTATAATTTAAACGTTATTAAAAAAATATTTAAATAGTTACATATATTGTTTATAATATTTAGCTTAATATTTATATTATTGCTTTTTATTTTTTTAAGCTTAGTTAGCTCGGCTTTAATAAATATACTACGTTAAAAACAAAAAAGTAGTAATAAATATTTATAGTTATTTTTTAAGCTATTATTTATTTTTGCTTAAAGCAATTTTATAGCTTTAGCTAAAAAGTTTAAACTATTAAATAATATATTTTAGGAGTTAATGCTAGCAATATTATTCTATAAGTTATATAATATTATTATTATTTTGCTAATTATTTTTTTTTTTAATAGTTGTTTGTTACGTTTTATTTAAGCGGCTATAATATAAATAAATAAAAATTTGTTGTTTAAAGTATTAAAATTTAAATAATATATTAAGTTAATAATATTTTTTATTATTTTAAAACTTAGTTATTTTAAAGCATAAAGTAAAAATATTATAAATAAAGTTTATATAAAGTTAGTAAACAAAATAATTATAAATAATAAAAGTATTTTTATAAAGCTTAATAATAATAATGCTAGTTTAATAAAAATAAATAAAAATAAAGCAAAAAAAGATTTTTTTTTAAGCGGGCTATATAATTTTAGCTTTTATAACAATATTTAATAAAAAATATAAAAAGCAGGTATAATAAAGCTATTGCTACTTTATTTTACTAAAGTTAATATATTTCTTTTTGTTTACTTAAATAAATAGTGCTCCTAAATATATTTTTTTAATATAGTTGCTAAATTATATAGTATAATAAAAGTAAAAAAATATTTTAATACTTTTTAGGTTTAAGCTTTAATAAGCTACTATAAAAATAACTATAATAAATTTTTAATTTTTACGCCGGTTTAAAAAAAGTAGGTATACTATTTATTTTTTATATATAAAACTGCTTAATATTTTTTATATATTTTTTTTAATATAACTTTTTAAAAAATCTTTTTTAGATTAAAAAAGTTAATAACTTTTATTTTATTATAGCTGCTAATATATACTACTAAAACTTATTTATATATATTATTAATAGTTTAAATAAAATAAACTTTAGCTATATTTTTATAGCAACTTTATATTAAATTAATATTATAGTTTTTAATAATAATATTTATAAGCTATTATTATAAAGTTATTTAAAAAACTTATAATTAATATAAATATTAAAAATGTTTATAATAAAAAAATTAGTAAATATTATTAATAAAACATTATTATTATTATAAAAAAAATTAAATTAATAAAAATAAAATATACCTATATAATCTATATATAATTATTTTATAATATTATTTTTATTATATTTTAATATAAATAAAACTTTAATATATTTAACCTATAGCTAAATAGCTAGCTTATTAATCTAAATAAACTTAAAATATGTTTGTTTTAATTTAAAATAATATTAAGATTTAGCAAAAAAAAACGTAGTTCTTATTATTTAATTTATTTTTTTATACTAATTTAAAAATAATAATTAGTTTAAAAAAATAAAAATGTTAAACTTATTTGCTAATTTATTTTAAGCTAAAGCTAACTAACCTAAAAAATTTTATTTTTGCTATATAGCAAATAATAAAATATTTAAAGTTTTAGGACTATTATATATATTTATTTAAGCTTATTAAAAAATGCGCTTTTTTTAAAAAAAAAAGTTTTATTTATAATAAACTATATTAAATGTTAGTTTATTATAAGCAGGCAAGCCGCTAACTATAATAGCAAGTAAAATAAAAAAAATATAAGCAAAATAAGTAATAAAAAATTTTTAAGCTTTAAATATAACGGAAATATATTATTCCTTTTTATAAAAAAAGCAATATTAATAATTTTGCAAATTTAAAAAAATATCGATATAGTTTACGCTTTTTATTATAAAATATTCGCTTTTAAACATAAAACTATTTATTTTATAGTAAAATATTTAAATAAGCAGTAAATTAGTAAAAATATAAGTTGCTTAAACTTAAAAAAACGTTATTACTTTAATAAAACTAAAAAATATTAATAAAATAGCTTTAAAAAAAAAATTTAATATAAAAATAATTTTGCTATATTAAATAATTTAAATTATATAAAAAGTATAAAAAGTATAAATTAAAATTTTTTAAATATAAATATATATAGCAGCTTTTAAATATACTATATAATATAATTTATAACATTGTTTAAAAAAAAAATAACTGTTCTAATATTTAATAATAAAAACTAACTTTTTAATAAGCTTTCTTTTAGTTTAAACTATTAAAACCTTTTTAAAAAACTAATAATATATATAAAATAAACATTATAATATATAGTAGCTTCCTATAATACTATATTATATAGCTTAAAATATTGTTAATAAATTAAATAATTAACCTATATATTTCTAGTAGCAAAAACTAATTAGCTAGCTAGCTAGTTAGCAGTTTTTCTTTTTGCTTAAATTATTAATAATTTTTAAAAACTAATAATATATACGTAATAAGCGTTAAATTATATAATAAAATCTTTTTTTATAATTATTATCTTATAAAAAACAGTTTAACAATTTGCTTATTTAAAATAGCTTATTAACTAATATAAACAAATTTTTATTATAAAGCAATCTAAAATACTTAGTTAGTTAAAAAAAAAGTAAATAATATAAAAACAACTTATAGTTAAATATTTAAAAAATGTTAAATTAAATATAAAGCATACTTTATTATTAGTTATAAAAAATTAAATATTAAATAGCAGCAACCGTAAATATTAATTATTTATTAAGTTATAAATACTATTAAATTATTAATAATAATCTTTAATAATAAAAAGTCTACTAGTAAATAAAAATAGTTGCTTAAAAAAAGTTTATAGTTTAAATTAATTTTATATATAGTTTATATTAACTAAAAATTCTAGCTATATATAATATAGGTAATATAAATAATATAACAAAAAAATCTACTACTATTAATTATCTAGCTAAGCTTATTTTATATCTATTCTTTTATTAAAGGTTTGCTATATTATTAAGTACTTATTTAACTTTATTTAACCTTAATTATAGTGTTTATTTTAAAATTAACTAGTAAATAATAAAAAATATTTTTAAGCTATTATATATTTTTTATAGCTTATTTAAAAAGTTTATTTAACAAATTATTAAAATAGCTTTAAACTACTTTTTATAGTTCTTTTAGTTTAAAAAAATATAATACTATAATAAATATATAATTCTAAATAATAGCGTTTAATAAAGCTTAACAATTAATATATAAAATTTAAAAATATTTTTAAACTATTCTATATTTTAAGTTTTTTTTACTTTAAACTTAGTAATAATTAATTATACGTAATTTTAATAATTATATAAAACATTAAGCTACTTAGTTATTAATTTTAATTATAAAAAGTTAAAATATATATTTTTATTTAGTAATATATAGTTAAATATATAAGTTTTAATTTTAACTAATTAAGTTTATATAATTAAATTAAAATAAATTTTAATATAATTAAGATTATAGTTAATATAAGCTATAACTTAAATTTTTAGCGCGTTTAAAATATTTATTAACATAAATATAAAAATAAATAAACTACTTATTATATTTTATAATTTTTATATAATTAGTTTTTATAACTTATTAATTAAGTTTTAACAAAATATAAAACTGTTTATTGTTAATATATATATATTAACTACTATAATATAAAAATAATCTAAAAAAATAATATTAAATAGCTTAATATATTTTAATATAAATAGCATTTGTTTAATTAAAATAAGTTAAACTAAGTAGCTAATTGTATATATAGCTTAAGTATTTATAATCTAATATAATATATAGTTTTTATAATAAAAACAATAAAAAATAAATTATTTATATTATAAAAATAAATATTATTTAAAAATAGCAATAAGCTTTTTTAAAATATATAAAATATATACTTTAAATAAATAATATTTCTAAGTTTATTTAAATTATTTAAAATTCTTATATATATATATTATTATTATTAACAATATAAACAGGGATAATATTATATCCGGCTTAAAAAATAACGGGGTATAATAAATATTTTAGTTTTAAACTAAACTTTTGTTGTTTTAATACTTATATATTTTATATTATAAAACCTTTATAAATTTAAATATAACATTAAAACAAATAAAACAATAAATATTTTATTAAGTAAAATTAATTTTATATAAAATAAGTTTATAAAAAAAAATATAGTTATTATAGCACTAACGTTAATAAAAGTTTTAAAAGCTAAACACCCTTATACTTAATATTTAGCTATATTAATTAAATAGCAAACTAAAGCAAGTATAAAAAATATATTTAAAATATTTAAATATTTAATAAAAAACTAAGTTATAATAAGCTTAAAAATAAGTTTTAATTACATAATTAAAATTTTAATTATAAAACTAAAATTCTAATTTAAATATACTAACTTATATAGCTAGCTTAATATCTGTTTAATATTTTTATATTAGCAGGCTTTTTTTTTATAATAAGTTGTTAGCTATAACTATTTTTTAACTAATATATATAGTAAACTAGATTTTTTAATAAATATATATAGTTAACTAAATATTTTAATATATATTTAATTTCTATATAATAAGTTTTTTAATAAAACTAGCTAGCAATGGTAGCCCTAATAAATAATAAAATATTATTAGCAGTTTATTTTTAACTTAAAATAATATTAATAAAAAATAAAACGTTTTACCGTTTAAGCTTTAGTTACTTTTTATTTAAAAAAAAAAAATTAATTCCTTATTATTAGTATATTTTAATATTAATAATTTTAACTTATTTTTTAATATTAATAAAAACAATAATAACAAAATATAACGTATATAAAAAGCTATAAAAAATTATTATTAAAGCTAATTTATTAAACATTATTTAACGTTTGTTTTTAATAAAGCTTAATATAAAAAGTTATATTAAAAACTTAAAAAATATAGTAAATATAGCAACAATAATAACAGCTTGCTATAATATTTTAATAAATTATTTTAAGTTAACTAAAACTTTTTTATTAACGAGCTAACGTTATAAATAATATTATTAATAACTTATAACTAAACAATATTTTTTTTGTTTAAAATTTTATAGCTAAAGTTAGTTCGTATTAAAAAATATTAGTTTTTTATAAAACTTTTTAACAAAATATATAATAAAGCTAACTAAGCTAATATAAAATTAATTAAAACAAGCGGGCATAAGTTGCCTAATAGCTAATTTTATTTTAACAACCTTTTAAAATATTATATAACTTTTATACTAAAAATAGCATACAGCTAAAAAAAAAGCGATTTATTTAAAAAAATTAAAACCTATTTTAAAAAACTCTACGTATATTTAGCTTTTTTTATTATTTTTAAATATAAAACTATATTATATTTTTTTTATACTTTTTTTAAGTATAGCAATAATATTATAATATTATATTTAAAAAATTAAGTTTTTTAAAAAAATAGTTAAGCTTTAAAAAAAAAGCTTATAATACTATTTAGTGTATTTTTGCTATATAAGCATTATACTTTAATATTAAAAAGCGAACTGCTATAAATTAATTTTAAGTTTTTTTTATAAATTATTATTAAAGCTAAAAAAGTTTACTATTAAATAAAAAATATTAAAAAGTTATTTTAACTATTTTAAAATTTTAACTAAGTTTAAAATAATAATTAAATAAGCGTTATAAATAAAAAGCTTTACAGAAATTTATTTTAAATAAAATATAGTTATTAAATATTTAATAAACGTTAGGAGCTAATAATACCTAAGATTTTATTATATTATATTAAAAAGCAGTAATTAGTTTAGTTTATATTAAAAATTGTAAGCTTATTAAAAAGGATTAAATAAAACATAAAGTAAATAATTATATATAGCTATAGGTTAGCTAAGCTTATTATATTTTAACAAACTACTTAATTAATTAAATAGTTTTTTTTATTATTAAGTTTTATAGTTTATTAGTATATTAATTTTATATATTATTTTTATATTAGCTAATTATAGTTTTTATAAGTATAAAGTTAAGCTAAAAAATATATTTACTATTTTTAATATTTAAGAACTACGCTAAATTATAGCTTATATATTTTATATTACTAGTAATAAGTACTTAGTAAATATATGCTAGTTATATTTTAGCTAGTACGTTTTAACTTATTTAGCCGAACTAGAAATATTTTATTAAAAAGCTTTTATAAAGTAATTTAAAATATTAAAGTCTAATTAACAAAGGTAGCTAGTTATATAGCTTTATTAAAAAAGGCCTAACTAGCTATAGTAGTAAATTTAAAGTATAATAAAACTATATATCCTATTTTAAAGCTAAGCAATTAAAAATAGCTTTTCTGCTTAAAAAAGTACTTATTTTTAAGTAGCTAATTTTTATAATATTTATATTATATAAAAAAAGAGTACTTATTTAAATTTATAAAAAGAACAAGCTATTTTTTATTTTTTATTAATATTATTATTATATTTTAATATTTAATATCCTTGTTTTATAGTACTAATATATTATATTATGTTAACGGGATATTTATATAATAAATAATAGTAGAATAGGCTGTTAGCTTGCTAGCTAAATATTAGCTTACTTATTTTTGCTACTTTTTTTAGCTATTTTTGCTATTTATTAAACTATATATATAGCATTGTTTTATTTATTATACAAATTAGGTATAAATTAAAGTAAAAGTATATAATCTATTTAATATACTTATTATTGCTTTAAAATAGCAATATTATTATAACTAAAAATTTCTATTATAATAAAATTATAAATATTTTATATAGTAAATATATTTAGTTAAAAATAATAAATAAAAACTATATATTAAAATAACCTAAAATAGCTATATAAAGCTTAAAATATGCGTAATTTTTGTTACTATAGCTTTTTTTTAGTATTAAAACTATATTTAACTTTTATATATTACTGCTTAAAATAATAGCTTTAAAGCCCTTGCTAATATTATAAAACATGCTTAGCGCTATATATATAGTATTATAAAAATATAAAAAGCTTTAAATATAATAGTAATAGTTAAAATATTATTATTGCTAGTAATAATAATAGTAAAAGCTGCTACAATATATTTATTAATATATTAAGTAAAGCTATTACGCTAAATAAAACTATTATAAAATTCTTGTAGGGCCTAACTAACGTAAAAAGTACTTTTTATAGCTATAGCTTTAATATTAATGCTATAGGCTATAATATTATAATTTTACTAACTACTATATATATTTTACTTATATTTTAACGTTTTTCGGTAGTGTTAGCAGCAAAAGCTTTTGTTTTTTTAGCTAATATAATATTTAGCTAGTAAATAGTTGTAGGTTAATATATAGTACTACTTTTTTAAAGCTAAATTTTTTTGTAGCAAAAAATCCGTTTGCTTCCGTTCTATATTTAGTTTAAGTATATATATATTTTTCCGTTATTTATATATATTTTTATATAGTATTTAATATTTTAAAGCTTATAATAGCAAAGTTTTAAAATTAAATTTTATATAAAGTATAAAAAGTTAATATTTTGCTTATTAATTATTAGTTATTAATAAAAGTTAAAATTTTTTTTTTTTAGTTTTTTGTTTTTAAGTATTATAATATATTTAATATTATAGCAGCTGTATATTTTATATTTTATATATATATATAGCTAGTGCTAGCACGGGATTTTTTTTTAGTTAATATAATTGCTTATATAATTAGTTAAATTAACTGTTTTATTATTTTTGTAATATTTTATTATAATAAAGTACTGCTAGCAGGCTTTTTTTAAAGCTATTTAGCTAATTATAAACTATAGCGTTTTATTTAAAAATATAGTTTTATTAAATATTTTTTTTTATATACTTTATTACTTATTTTATTGTTTTACTTTTTTTATTTAAAAAAACTATATATGCTGCGCTAAAATATATATAGATTTTTATAACGCTATTAAACTAAATAAATAATATATTATATTTATTTATTTAATATATAAAGTTTATAACTAAAATATTTAAATAATATTACTACATTTGCTAAAATTATATAAAAAACTAAAATAAGCTTAAAAAAACTTTATTAATTAAAAGCAGCATATATTATATATTAAAGCTATTTTAAAGTTTAACTAAAACTTAAAAAACGTTGCTAGGTATTTTTTTAAAGTTTTATTGCTATATAATAATATAATTATTTATATTTTTAAATATTAGGAAGTATTTAAAGTTAGCTGTTTAAAAGTTCTAAAAAATTTATTTATTGTTTTTTTAATATACTATATTTTAGTTTATAATTTTATAATATATATTTATTTTTACTTAATATTTAAAATAATTTTTTAGGCTGCTTAATAGCAAGTAGTTATAGCAGCTTTTAGCTATTTTAAAATATTAAATATTGCTTTTTAGTTTTATAAAAGCCGAAAATAAGCAATTTGTTTTTTTTAAAATAGTTGTTCTATTTTTAAGCTTTATTTATACAATATATTTGCTATTTTTATTATAAAAAACTATATAGCGTATTATTTAGCTTTTAATATTTTTTTTTTTAATTTATGTATATAAAGTAAAGCTATAAACAAAAATATATTTTTAAATATTAATAGAATATTTAGCTTATAATTTATATATATAATTTTTAGAAGGAGCTAAAAGTTTTGTGTTTTTAATTAATAAAACTTTTATAATTTTATATAAAAAAATTATATATTAGATGTTTAAAATAAAAAAAATCTAAAAATATTATTTTTATTATAAAAATATAAATATTAGTAGTATTTTTAATAAGTGTATAAATAGCTAAATAACGTATTAATATATATTTAGTGCTTATTTTTAGCTATTATATTTATATAAGCTAAAAAGTAATTAAAGCTTTAATAATTATATTTATAAGCGTAGTTATATATATTTTCTTTAGTAAATAGTTTTTATAATAAATTATATAAGTAGCTATTGTTTTTTTAACTATTTTTTTAGCAAATTTTTTATTACTACTTTAATATTTTTTGCTATTTTAAAATATATATTTTTTATATTTTTACTTTTATTATTTTTTTAATTAATTTAGCTTATTTTATGCTTTTTTTTATTTTTAAATTTATTTTTGCTTATTTTTTATTTTTTATAATAGCTGCTACTATTATTACTATAAATATTTTTATTATAAAAGCTATTATTAATAATTTTATATTTATAATTTTAAAAGTTTTATATTTTATATTATTTATTTTTTTAATTAAAACTAATAAACGTGTTTAAAGTTTTATATTAATAAAGTTTAATAAACTAGCTAAATTCTAGTAAGAAATAGTTATATTTTATTAAAATAGCTGTTTAAGTTTTTTTATTTTTATTATTTATAGCTTTTTAAATTATTTTAGCTTTTCGAATGTTTCTAGCCTTTTATACTTTTTTGGCTTAAATCTTTTTAGCCCTTTAAATTTATTTAACTTTTTAAGCATTTTTAAATATTTAAATAATAACGTTATTAAGCTTTTTAACTAAATTATTAAATAAGCTAAAAACGTTAGACCTATTGTTATAAAAAGTTTTTTTAAGCTATATTTTTTTAGTAGCCCAACTTTAAATTAACTTTTTTTAAATTATAATTAAAGCTGCTAGCAATAAACTTATATATTTTTTAATTTAAGTAAGTTTAGCTACTTAAGTTTATTTTTAGCTTTTTTTAACTTAAAAATTTATTGTTAGTTTGTTTTTATATATTAAAACCTTTAAAATTAAGTTTTTAAGCTTTGCTACTCTAATTTTAGCGTTTTTTTTTTATTTATAAATTATAATTATAGTTTTTTAAAAAGCTTAAAAGTTTTTATATTGCTATACGTGCAATTTTTATTTATTTTATATAAAAAAATAACTAATTAAAAGCTAAAGCTAAAACAATATTTAATATATATTTTATTTTTAAATAAAATATATATTATTAAAGTTTTAGCTAGCTAAAGTTATAAACAATTAAATTAATTATATATTTAAAATAAGCACTTTTATTTAATTATTTGTTATAATTTTATATTAATTATATATACTAACTACTGCTACTTATTTTGCTGCTTTTTTTTTTTTTTTTTTTTAAATATTACTATAGCTTTTTATAAATATTTAAAATTACCTACGCTTTTTAATACTATTACCCTACTATTAATTTTTAATATTTTTATTAATAAAAATATTTTTTTTATAAATATAAACATTTAGTTAACGTTTAATAGCTTTTATAATATTTAGCTGCTACTTTTTTTTGTTTATACGCTTGCGCCTATATTTTTTACGTTTGCTTTTTAATAGCTGTTACCCTTTTTTTTTTGTTAGCAAGAACAAATAAATAATATATTATATATATATTATAAAAAGCTTATATAAAGTAGTATTTATATTATATTAAGCTTTTTAAAATAAAAGCTATTTGTTTTCTATTTTATTTAGCGTTTTTTAGTTAGCTTTTTAGAGCTAAGCTAGTTTAACTTTAGTTTAAATAGCTAAAAAAACTGCTGCTTTATTGCTTACTGCTTTATTTTAGTAGCTTTTTCTTTTTTTTTTATAACTTTTTCTTTTTTTCTTGTAGCACTTACTGCTATTGCTATTATATTTGTTGCTATTGTTGCTATATTTGCTGCTACTTTTATTATATTTGCTTTTGCTATGTTTGTTGCTACTGCTAGTTATATTATTTATATTAATATTTATTACTGCTGTTAAAATTTTAGTAGCAATTTTTAAAAAGCTGCTTATACTTACTTTTGCTATTATGCTATATTTAATACGCTTTATAATATTTTTTACAAGCGTTATATGAACTTAGCTATTAAAAGCTAGTTTAATAGCAACTACTATAATATTAAAAATAGGTACTTTTTATATTATATTTATTATATTAATAATAACTATAAATATAAGCTAATATATATATATTATAAGCAGTAGTGCTAAATATTTTAGCTAATAAATATAATAAAGTAAAAAAACTTATTTAAGCTGCTTGCTACTTTATAATAGTTTATTAAAGCTACGTTTAAAATATATAAAATTTATTTTAAACTAAAAAAAAAAGCTTGTTAACAGGCCTAAGATTTATATTTTTTATATGCTATATTATACTAATAAAAATAGTTCTTAGGTATATTGCTTATAAGTAATATATTTTAAACTACTATAGCTGCTTTTATTTTTGCTTCTATTTTTGCTATAGCTGCTTTTATTAATATTATAGCTGCTCCTTTTTTTTTTTTTTTTTTTACGCTTATTATTGCTATGTTTGCTAAAGAGGTTAAAAAGCTTTATAGTAATAATAAAAAGTAGCGAAAAAAATATTATAAGCTTTTCGAAAAGTTTTATATTATTATTTTAATAATTTAAAAATAAGTTATTATAATATTAGAGCTACTAAAGTAGGTTAATATATTAGTTTTATTAAGCTTAGTTTATTAGTTAATTAGTTTAAAGCTTTTTTATTTATTTATTATAAGAATTTAAGCTGTTTTTTTACTATTATATATATTTAAAAGCTTATAATATATTTTAATTATTATAAAAAAAAAACTACTTATTTAATATATAAATACTTAAAGCAATAGTAATTATTAGTAAGTATATTAAATAGATTATATACTTTTGCTTTAATTTATACCTAATTTATATAATAAATAAAATAATATTATATATACGGTTTAATAAATAGCAGGAATAGCTAAAAAAAGTAGTAAAAATAAATAGGCTACTAAATATAGTAGCTAAAAGTTTAAAAATATTATATTAGGTTAAATGTTTAAGTTATTTATAACAAAGTTAAATATTTAAACTTAATTATACTTTTAACTTTTAATAACTTTATACTTTTATAAGCAAGCAAAATAAAGCTATTATTAATATATAACTAAAACTTTAAATAATTATTAACTAGCTAGACTTCCGAAATATATAATTTTTAACTTTTTTTGCTTATAAGCAATTTAGAAAAGCTAATAAAAAAAAAGCTATATAAAAATTAAAAAAATATTTAAAATAATACTAAGTAAAAAGTATAAAGTTAACAATAATAGTATAAAGCGCTTTTATTATATAGAATAGTCTATTTTAATTATATAAAGTTAGAACTTAACTATAAAATATAGTATAGTTAGTATAAGTTATAAAAAAGAGCTATATAAAACAAATTAAAGATTAAAAACGGTTAATTAGTAGTAGTAATTTATAGCAAACATACTAGCTAGGGCTTTTACTATAAGTAGCAAGCTATAAATAAAACGTAATAAATATTAAAATATACTAAAAAATTTAGCAGTAATAAATTAAAATAATAAAAATAATAAATAACAAAAAACTTAATAAATTATTAACTATCCGGGCAAAATTACTAAAAAACAAAATTAAAAATAAAAATATTATTATATTAAGTATAGCGGTTAAAAACTATTAGCTTGTTAATTAAACATAAAAGTAAGAATTTAATTATGCTTGCCCTTTAATAGTTATAGCTAAAAATTTTAAAGTTATTTCCCGCTTTAAAAAAACTAGATAATAATTTTTTAAAAATTGCTATAAGTTTTAATAATTTTTAAGCTAAAGTAATAATAGTAAAATTAAGTTTAATAAATTAATATTTAACTAAAAAAACATTATTAACCCTATTATAATAAGTTTATACTTTTTAATACTAATTTTAAAACTTATATTATTTTTTTAAAGCAATATATAAAAACCTTATTAAAAAAAACCAATATTATTTAACTAACTATTTATTTTCCTTTTTTTATGCTGCTACTCGAAATTACTATTAATTGTTATACTATATTTTTTAGAACTTTTATTTAAAATTAAATTAATACTTCTATAAGCTTAAAAGCCTTTTAATACTGTTTATATAAAATAAAAATAGCTTTTCTTTATACTAATATATATAATATTATATAATACTTATTTAGCTACTTTATTTTTTATAAGTTGTTTATATATAATATTCTTTATTAAAAACTTTTATTTAATATTGTTTATTTAATATAACAAAAAAATAAAGCTTTTATATAAATTAATAAAAAGCGTAAGCTATTATAAAAACGTTAATATAACTTTAAAATAATAGTAATAATTTTAACCCTTATTTGCTACTAATTAATAAACAATTTTTATATTATAAAAATAATATTTGTTTATATAAAAAAAATAATATAAAGTTATATGCTTATTATATAAATATTAACTGCTAGTTATTAAAATTTACTTCTATTTTTTTACTTTAACTTAAAAAATATTTGCTAAAATTAAAATCGCTATTTTTTAAATTAATGCTAATATATTTATATTGCTCTTATAAAAATCTCTAACCTGCTTTTTTTTTTTTTTAAGTTATGCCTTATATTATATTTAGTAGTTTAAACTTTTTATATTATTTATATTATAAATATTTATAGGCAGTATAATAAATATTATATTACTTTTTAAACATTATTAACAAATATAACAATATATTAATAGTTTAATAAATAAAATACTTATTTAGGTTGCTATATTTATAGCAATATTAAAAACATATTATATTTATTATTTAGTTTAAATACTAAGTATTAATTATATTAATATATTTACGCTTTAAAATTATATTTTAAGTAATTTAGTTTAGTTTATTAATTAAAACGTTTATATTTTAATAATTAAAAAATTAATATAATTATAAAATACTAACTAAATAAAATATAACAACAAGTATTTAAATTTGAACTAAAAATAAATATATTATTAGTTATGCTATAAAACTTTAATATTAAACTAGTATTTACTTTTTTGTTATAGTTTTAATAATTTACTAAATTTAACATTTTATAGCTACTAAAAAAGTATTTTTATTTGCTAGTTTAACAAAATAAATCCTGCTAGCTATATATATTTAACCTACTGCTTTATAATAATAGTATAAACTTTAGCCTATATTTTTTTAAAACAGTTAGTATAAAATAAATTAACTAAAATAGTATTTTTAATAATAATAGTTTATTTTTTGCTAATAAGACCAGAAAATTTAAATAAAACAAGTAATATTTTATTAATATTATTAATAAAACTTTAACTAAAAATATTTTATATTAGTAAAAGCTGTTTAACATTTATACTATTTTTTTTTGCTTATATATATTACTTATACTAAGTTTAAAACTAATTAAGTAATAAGCAGGAGTAAAGTTCTTTTATACTATTATAAGCAGTATATTAACTAGCGTATATATAACTTTTAAAAAGTTATATATATTAATAATGCCAGGTTTAAAATTAATTAAATAAAAAATAGAACTATATATTTGCTATATTATTATTTATATATTAATTAGCGTATATTTTAAATTATTTTTTGTTAATAAGTAAAATAACTATATTAAACTATTTATAATTTTGTTTAAGTAGTTATTAATATATTATTTTTAATATATTATTTATATCTAACAAAGGTTTAAATAATATATTAACTTTTATAGCTTAACTAGTAGTTTTATTATAATTCTTTACCCTTTTATCTAAAAATAACTATATAAGCTTAAACTTATATTAAGTATATAAATAAAAATTAAATACTATTTATATATATTAAAAATTATTATAACATTAAAAATAGATTAAAAACTATAAAAAAAAAATATTATAATTATAAAAAAGCAGAAGCGGAAGTATTCTATTAAAAGTCTTAAGTAAAAATAAAAAAAAAGGCATTATATTATATAGTTAAAATAAAAAAGTCCTAATAAACATTATAATATTTTTAGTAATAATAAGTTAATAAATAAGCAAAAATATAATATAATATATATAAAAAAATATAATATTTTAAAACTAATTTTATAATATAAATATATTAACTAAAAATATATTAAATATAAATATTAATAATAAAACTAACTAAATGCTGTTAAAACTAAAAAATATAAAGTTATTCTATAAAAAAGCATTTAAAGTACTTAAGTACTTAAGCATATAAAACTTATAATAAAGTTCTTTATATAAATATTTTAGTAATATATACTATTATAGTATAATATTTATTTAATTAATAAATATAGCTTATTTTATTTAATTACTTATATTTAATACTTAAAGTTTAAAAATGCTTAATTATACTTTTTAATTTAAGTATTAATAGTAAGTGTTTATATTAATAATATAAAGTATACTATTAAAGGTTTGCAAAAAAATATTTATTAAGTTTATTTTAATTTAATAGTTATTTATTTAATATTATATTTATAAAGTTGTAATATTAGCTTTTAAATATTTAATAATAAAACTATAGTAAGTTATATATAACTATATACTCGTTAGCTCTAAAAATTTATATTTTAAGTTTACTATAAGCTTAACTAAACTTATTTTTATTTATTAATAAATTATTTACTACTTTTATAAATATATAGCAAAACGTTAAATTTTGCTAATATTATAAAAAAGTAATATATTTAATATAAGCTATAAACCTATTTTAATTTTTTTAACTAAGTAAGTTAGTTAAAATTACTATAATATATATATAACTACTGTTAATTAAATAAATGCTTATTAAAAAGCTATTTAGCAATTATTAAATAAACAAAGTTAATAAATAACTTATTAAGTTAAACAAGATTTAGCTACTAGTAAGCTAAAAAAATAAACTTTTAAAAAATAATAGTAGTAATTTTTTTATTATAAGTTAGGTTAAATATAACGTTTATAGTTTTAATAGTAAGTATTATATAAAATTAAAACTTATAAAAAAAAAAATAAATATAAAATATATTTAAATAAAGTATATATATATAAGCTAGGTTTAATAGTAGGTTAAAATGTTTAGCAGCTAGTTTTAATAAATATTATAAGTTATAAATTATAGAAGTTATTATATAAAATAACTTAAAGTAATAAAAATATATATATTTAATGCTAAAAGTTATATTATATTATTTATTTATAGCATAGCAGTTTATATATTTATTTACTTATTAATTTTTTAATTATAAAAATAAATATAATAATAAAAAATATTAATAAATAAATAAAAGCGTAGCTTTTATATATATATAAACCTAAATACTGCTAAACTAAAAAAAAAAGCTTATTTAGTATAGTTTTTTTATAACTATAAATAATTATATATAAATTAATATAGATCTAAACTTTATTTTTATTATAAAAGTTTTATTATAATTTTATTTAATAAAACATATAATAAAAACTACTTATTTAATAAAATATTATAGAACTATATTAATATATAGCTTAATTTTAAAATAGTTTAACTTAAGCTATAATATATTAAAAACTATATTTTAATAGCTAAATAACTTATAAATAAATATAAAATTAAAATAAATAATACTATTTATTAAAAAGATAAAAAAGCCCGTAAATATTAATATAAAATAAAATAAATAAATTTATAATATTAATAAAAACTAGTTATTATATATAAAAAAATATAACAATATTATTTTGCCTTAGTAATATTACTGCTATATATTAGCTAACTAAATGTTATTAATAAAAAAAAAATATATAAACGTAGAATTAAAAAGCCGAATTTATAATATAGTTATAGATATTAACATTTTTAATTATTTTTTAAATTATAAATTTATTAATTATATAAATAGCCGAAAAAAAAAAAAAAACGTATATAAGTTTTAAAACTAATAGCGTATAAATATATATAAAGTTATAAAATAGCAAAAAAGCTAAGCATTCTAAATATATACTTATTATAGTTGCTAAATATTAAAATAAATATTTATATATATTTTATATACCTACTTATAAATAAATACTCTATAAGTATGCTATAAAAATTAATAAAACATAAGTTTACCTTTTTTTTAAAGTTTTATATTACTACTATTAAAGGTTTACCTAAATAATAAAAAAAAATTATAATCTATTTATAAAAAACTTACCCCCTGTAAAATTATAAAATAATAAAAAGTTACCCCTATTATACTATTATAAAAAAATAGACTAACTTATTAGCAGCTACTTATTAGTAAATTACTATATTAAAATAAAAAGTCTATAAGCAAGTATAGCTTATATTATATAGTGTTAAAGTATTAAGCGTTTTTATTACTTTTTAATTAATAATATAACTATAATAATATTATTTAATAAAATTTTATATTATACTTTTAAACTTTAAATTATATTATTAAATACTTTTAGTAACGCTTACTTATATATATATATAAATATTAATAAAGCATTTTTTTTTATAGTTTTTTACTATTTTAATTTAGCTTATATTTTTTGTTAACTATATTTTAACTTAATTATTTAACTTTATATTTTTTATTTTTTTTTTTTAATAAATAACAAACAATAAAAAGTTAATAACTATTGCTAATAAATAAATAAATTAGCAAAAAAAATATAGCTAAAATAATAGTTTATATAATACTTTATTTTTATAACTTTTTAATAAGTTTTTTTTTTTTTTATTTACTATTTTTATTATATTACTTTTTTAAGCCTATAACTTTATAAACTTAATATTGCTTATAAATATAAGCTAGCTTAACGTACTTTTTATTTAAATAACTAATATTTATTTATTTTTTTACTTTTTTTTTTATTTTATAACAAATAAAACAAAAATAATAAAAAGCTTAAAAGCTTTTAACTATTTACTTGCTTTTTTTTATTTTATTATTTATTAATTTTATTAGGAATTTAATAGGCCGCTTATATATATTTAAACTTTAACTTTATTATTATTTTAACTATTAATAATGTTTTATACTATATAAGTTATAGTATAATATAGCTAAAAAAAATATATTATAATAAACAAGATTTTAAACTTGCTATTTTTTTTTTTTACTATTATTATTATTACTATTAAATTTTAATTAAATTTTAACTATTTATATTTATAGATTTTTTTTAAGTTTTAATAATGTTATTATATATATAGCTTATATTTTATATTACTAGCAATTATAAGTTAGCTTTATTTAATTATTTTATAACTAGCTTTAAGTTATATTAACTTTTTATTATAAAATTTTATATTATTATTATATTATTATAGCTTTTAATATTTTATAAATAAAAGCTTTTAATGTTGTAAGGCTAAAAAAAGCGAAAAAATTAAAGCAATTTAATGCTATATAAACAAAAAAAAAAAAAAATTATTTTAGCTATACTATTAAAATTAAACAAATTTTTTATTATTATTTTAATAAAAATAACTTAAATAAAAAAGTTAAAAGCTTTTAATAATAATATAGTTATATAAAGAAATAGCAACTTAATACTAATATTTTTAGCTAAAATAAAAAATATAAATTTAAAATTACTAAAAAAATAAAGAAAAATATAATTAATTATAAAACTAAGTTTACTATTATTGTTAAAGCTGTAGGCCTAATGCTTATATATATATTTTAGCATCCGGAGTTAAATATATAGTATAATAATGTTTACAGCATTATTTATACTATTCCGTAAAAAATAATAGAAATATTCTTATATAATCTTTTAAACGGGCAAACTATTTTTAAAAATATAAATAATAATAATAATAATTTTTAGAACTTATTAAATAGCAGTAATTAAAAGCTAACATTATTTAGTTTTTACTAAATTAATATATTTAAAAAATTAACGCTATTTTTATAATGTTAACTTAATTTATTTATAATTTATTATAACTTTAAGCCGTTATTTTTTACGCTATTTTTAGCTTACTTAAATATAATATATATATATAAGCAGTATTATTACTATTAATTTTACTAGCTTATTAAGCAGCTATATATTTTTAGTTTTAGCTTTTTATTAAATAACTTACTTTTTGTGCTTATAATCTTAGCTACCTATTTTACTAAGCTTTTTTATAAATAAAATATTAATAAAAATATTGCTAATAAGCTTGCTATTAAACAAATTATATTAGTTAATTATACTATAGTTATTTTAAAAGTATTAATACTTATAATATTAAACCTTAAAAATAATAATTAAAATATTAACTATATAATTAAATTAAACAATAATACTAGTTTAAACTTTTATAGTTATTTTAAATATAAATTTACTTTTTAATTTTTTAAAAATAAATATTTTAACTATAGTAAAATAGGCTATTAAGCTAAAAATTGCGCTAAAAAAACGAAATAGCTAAAATAATAATTAAAAGTTATTATTATATAAAATTAATTAATGCTTATTATTACTATTAAAGCTATTTTAAACATTTTATCGATTATTTTTATAATATTTATTTATTAAAAAATATAGCTATAGAATATAAGCTATTTATAATATTATAAACGTATTATTATTATTGCTTTTTTTACTACTACTATTATTAATTTTTTTAAGCTTAAAATAAGCAAGCGCCGCTATATTAAGCTTTTAGTTAAAAATTTATGCTATTTTATTAATAAATTAAAACTATAGCAAAAGCAATAATTTATTTTTTTATATTTTAATAGCTTTAAATAATACTATTATTATAAAGAGCTTTTAAAGTTATATAAAAGTTTCGTAAATTATATTATACTATATAAGCTAATTTAGCTTTAAAAAAAAAATATAAATACTGCTTTTTTTATTATAATAAAGCGTTATTTCTTTTAATTTTAAAATATAAACTATATATTACGTTTATATATTATTTATTATATATTATTACTATTTAATAAATTTATAAATAATATTTACTTTTGCTTTAATTAAAAAATATATAAATAATAGCTTAGTAACTGTAAATATAACAATAAGTTTAGTTTTTATTATAAAAGCTATTAAAAATAAATAGCTATTTTAAATTTATTTTATTTATTAAAAAAAAGTTTAAGCTTTATTTATTAGTTTTTATATTATAATATGTTTATTAGTTTTTTTTTAGTATTAATAATCTATATTATTAAGTTAACTTAAATTAAAATTAAAAATTAATATATACTTTTATTAGTTTTCGAAAGCTATAAATTTTTATATTTGTTAAACGATTAATATAAAAGATATACTTTTGCTAATATCTGCTAGCTGCTAATATTTATATTATTTATAGTTTTTTATTATTTACGCTATTTAGTTTAAACTTTAATTAATTTTATTATTATAACTAATTTTTGTTTAAAAACTAAAACAAATATTAGTTAATAATATTTAAACTATAAATATTTAAATTAAAACTTAATTAGCTAAATTTTAGTTTAAAATTATAATAAAATATATTTTTATAAAAATTAATAATATATTATATAATATAAAACTTTTTAGCTTAAGCTTAAGTATTTTTTAATAGCTATTTAGAGCAGCTAAAAGTTTTTTAGTTTAAGCTAGAACTAAAATTAAATTTAAACTATAAGTACTAATTTTTTTAAAGCTAACTAATAACTTATTATATTAACTAATTTTAATATGCTATTTTAAAAAAATATAACAAAATATATTAATAGTTTTTTCGAAAAAAGTAAAAAATAGGCCTAGGGCAAATGTTTACTTAAAAATTTTCCTAATTTACAGCTTAAGCTAGGCAATATATAATAGCACTTTTAAAAACTTAGTTTTTAAGTAGTACTTTTTTAATATAATAAAGCTTAATATATTTAAAATAAACTTAAGCGCTTTTATTATTGCTGTTATAACTAAAATTAATATTAAAAAATATTTTGCGAATTTTTAATTAAAAATTATTTAAAATATTTTAGCCGTTTTTAAAACTTAATATTAATATTTAATTAAACTAAAAGTAATAATTAAGCTTTATTTATATAATTTTAACTAAGTTCTTAATATTTATATTTTTAACATATTATATTATACTTTTTTATATGCTTATAAAAAACTATATAATAATAAATTATTATATTGCTAGCTTTAAACTTATATTTGTTAAATAACTTTATTAGCTATAGTTAAAAATAATAGAACTTAGTTATTAAAGCTAATTTATTTTTTTTTAAAATTTTTAACTAAATACTTAGTGTTTAACTTTATAAATACTTATAAATATATTTAAGCGGTAAATAATAACTATTTACTTTTTGCTTATTTTAATAAAATTTAAAATAAAAAAAGTTATTTAAGCTAATTTCTTTTAATATTTTTAGCTAAATATTTTTAATATAGCTATATACCTTACTTTATAAATATTTAATAAAATTTTTTATATTTAGCTATATAAATATTTATAAATATATTACTTAAATAATAAAAAATAACTATTAATATTTTAAATATTTTAATTAAAAAAGTAATTTTAGTAGTTTTATTTTAGTTTTTAAAAACTATATTATCTATATTAAAAAATTTAACGAAATATTTTTTAAAAGCTAAATATAAGTTATATATATAAGTTATAATTATATATTAACGTAAATTTAAATATAAAAAGTTTAATAGTTAAAAACTATTACTTATAGTTTTTTTTTGCTAATAATATTTATATTATAAAATTATAACAACGTTTATATTATAAATATAATTTTTAAAAGTTATATTAGTATTAAAAAAAAACTTTAGTAGCATTATAATAAAAAATATAATTATTTTAGCGTAATATTTAATTTAAAGCTTTTTTGCTTTATTTTTTTTTTATTGTTTTAAGTTAAAAGGTTTTAGTTTTAAATCTAAAAATCTTATAATAATTTTTTTTATAAACTATAATATATAAATTCTACTATTATAAATATTATTTTAAATTAAATATTTTATAACTTTTATTTTATTATTATTTAATAAAAGTAAGGTATTATAAATTAAGCTTATAATTTTTTAAACTTTTATAATAAATAGTTTATAGCTAGACTTATAATTTATATTGTTTTTTTAAAAGTTTTAAACCTACATTTCTGCTAACTTTCGATTTTAATTAAACAAAATCTAGTAGTTTTTATTAATTAAATAAAAAAATATAATTATTTAAATAGTTAGCATAAATAGTTTAAAAACAAAAAATA
>JADKYC010000237.1:0-28060 GCA_019843955.1 Xylaria sp. 218_066
ACTTATAAATAATATAAAATAAAAATAAATAAGTTTTTTGTTATAAAAAAATTTAGCTTTAAAAAAATAATATTATATATTAGTTTATAATTATTTATAAACTAAATATTATATTAGCTTAATAAACAAAAGCTATTACTGCTAATATTTATAAAAAACGTTAAAATATAAATAAAATTTATAAAGTAGTTAATAAAATTATAATATTATAGCTTATAGTATTAATATTAAAATTATAGCTATAAAAAGTATTTTTTATATTAATTAAACTTTATTAAAATTTTATAATAGCTTTATTTAGCTTATTAATAAATATAGCGCTATTATTACTAGTAATAAAAATATTTTTATTATTACTACTATATTTAAAGCTTTTTATATTTTTATAATATTATATATATAGTATTAAATATGCTATATAATATTAAAAAAAGCTTTAAAGCTATTATTTTAAATAATAATATATTAAAGTTAAATATAGTTATAATATTAAACAAAGCTATAATAATAAATATTATATATATTTTAAGCTTTATATAGCTATTTTAAATTATTTTAATATATATTTTTATTTATTATTTTTAACTAAATATATTTATTATATAAAATACCTACAATTTTATTAAAATAAAAATCTTTAGTTATAATAATATTGCTATTCTAAAATAATGCTAAGTATATAGTAAGTTATAGGCCCCTGCTACAATCCCTACCTAATTTATATAGGGGGTAGAGCTAGGCTAGATGAGTGGCGTGAAAGGTGGCATATCCAGCCAAAAAGGGTGGCAGAAGTAGGTGGGCTACTGCGATTGGTTGGCCCAAGGTGATTCGCTCCTCCTGACGCAGTGTGATGAGAGAGTATCACTACCACGAATCAATCGGCTCCCGATGCTCGCGACCTTCATAATAATAGGTATCTCGATGGCGGCTGATAGTCGATGTCGCTGTCTTTCTTTCGCGTGCGCTGAAGCAAGCTCTTCGGCAAAGCCGTGCCAAGAGCCACTTAAAGAGCTTGCAGGATACGGAACGTGGCTACGTACTAGGTACGTACCTACGCTATGGCTGCTTAATAGGCCTCCACATATGTACTTAGTAGCTCGGTAGCTCAGGTACGCCCTTTCTTTAGGTAGCTTGGCAGCATTCCTGTCCCGTTCGTATACAAGGTACTGTTAGCTGGAACGGATAGTGCCATCAGGTAATGGCGATGACCGTTATAACGGCTATTCGTGCCTGGATTGGTGGTGGAATGAGAGGTAGTCCAAGTATCGTACGTAGTATACGACAGCATGCTACATATGAGAGCTATGTTGGTCTAGTTAGCTAGATGTGACAACAAACGCCGCAGAGGGCGACATGTTCGAAGTCTGGGGCCCGACGCCCGCTTTCCTTGTGCGATTCCTGTCAAATCAAAACCGGACTCAACCTTGTTACGAAATATGGAGTGCATATATGGAGTGCATATATGGAGTGCATACATGGAGTGCGTTTGGATGGGGTTGAACTTGCCTTTCTCGGCCGCGTTTGCGACACACATGGCGAGCTATGTGCGGGTAGTTGCTGGACTGACAGGCGTGAGATGAGGCAGATACATGCAATAGTGGATGGTCTCTCGTGACACAGAGACATGCAGAGAGTGTGTGCTACGTGGCGATTGAATCTAGCATGTCGATACGATGCGATATGTATCTTGCCTTGGTGGAATGACGCAGACGGTTACCGACCAGATCCGAGCGGTTGTATAGTGCCTTGAGGAGAAGGGAGTATCGTCGTTCGACAGAACTTCAACATACCTCCAGGGTCGACCGTGATGATTGTGTCCGGGCACACCGGCCTCAGATACCTGACTCGATACTTTGCGGTTCGATCTGAATAAGTGCTAGATTTTAGCACTCAGCTTCGAAAAAGCATATAAACAAACCCTTCGCCGCCACCGTAGCTACTCGCGTCTCGCAAACCACGAAATATGGTAGCTCTCAGACGGGACTAGAATTATCAAGACATCTCGGGAAGCGTGCCGCCACACTGGGGGCACAATGCAGTCTCACAGCGTACCTATTGACTTGGAATAAGTTGGTGCCCCTTTAGTATGAATGCCTATCTACCATGATAGGAAAGTAAATTTATGATGACGAGTCCAATGAAGCGCACGATGAGCTTTTATTGTCGAACTATTCTTTCAGTGGACTTTTGCTACCTCTTACCTAGACATCCAAGAGCCCCGAAAACGATATCCGTGTTTCTGTAAATCATAATCAAAACCGAGAGGACGTTGTCTGACTCTGAGAAGCAAGAGAGGTCATTGTCTGTATTGACTGAATAAAACTGCGTGACCTAATATTTATTTTCTGCTATTTTCTCCCGTGAATTCTATCTATAGGTAATTTCAAGTCTTAACATTCTAGCAAATAAAGAGGCGCTGCTGGGGAAATGCTGGCTGGCTGCGAGGCTTCGTAGATCTTCTGATCTAAAACCCTAGTCTTGTTATAAGACAAAGGGGGGGCGGTTTGCTGGGTATCCTTTCGAAGCCGGCGGGATCGAACGGACGCCTGAGCGCCCAACACATTGTTTCTACTCAAAAATAGGTCTCTATCCCATTATCCTCACAGCATAGTAGCTCAGTGGATAAATCAAACGTTATGCCCTGTGGTATCTGCCTACAGGTAACTAATCGGCCCAGGATATTGATCTCAATGGAACTACCAAGCACAGCTCTTTTGAAACTTTCTATTCTCTTATTATTTCTCATAACTCAATAGGTACTAACTTTTCGATTGCTATGAACTGTTTATCATAGCTTCTCAGAGCTTAGAGCATGGATTTAGTTCCACGAGCTGCTTGTGTTTCTACGTAGGTAGACACGGGACTAAGCTTGGGTACCTAGCCGTTAATCCGATATTAGAAAATCCGTTGACCTCGACAATATAGAGCTAAGTGTCTACTGGTTGAACGAGGGCCTATTCATTACCTGAGGCAAAACCTAAGTTCCTTTCGCCAACACTGGAGATTAACCATCAAGGAAGGGCAGAAATTGCGATAAGTGTGATATATTAAAGAGCCATTCTAATGAGTATTTTCACCATCGCCCACGAGGTATTCGCTTACGCCCGGTTGAGCAGTAGGTGGAAGTCTAGATTTATTGGAATAATCTCTGCTTGCCGATAGGGATCCGTACATAATGGAGGCGTTCTATTAGATGCGTATTCACTAGCACGATCCTATCTATGTACGGGTATTGTTCGAAGGGTGTTATTGCATTCGGCCTGGATAGGGACAGTTTCAATAGGGTCCATTGTGATCTGTCTGAGAAGGACAACTTTCGATTCTTGAATAGAAGTATTCGAATGTAGGAACGCTGGGCTGCTTGGAAATGACCTTGCGGAGTAAAGACCCGTGACAATCTCATACACAAGCACGAGTATGTCACGGGGCCACGGGGATATATATATATAAGTGAGTGATCATGAATTCGTGGGTTGATCTCGTTGAATCGGGAAATAATACAGATTGAAGTTCATCAGATGCTCAGCGTATGCGCCAGTAGGGGGCCATCTGAGAATCTAATGCAGTATGCCTCTAAAAAACGCCGTTAATCATGTAAATCATGTACGTAACAATGACTATAATTCCTCTCTGAAGAATTCCTCCTGGCTGCCCTCGACCTCTTCCTCGCCCTCGGCCTGGCCTTCTCCTGTATCGGGCCCCTTCTTCCCATTCCCCTTGGCATCGCTTTCATCCTCGTCATCGTCGATGATTCCAACTAGCTCTCTATTATTACCCGGCAGCTCAACCATCTTGAGTTGCCAACCCCTATCACCAGCCAATTTCTGGATCTCCTTTCTAAGATTGTCAATGACTTCGGGGCTGAGCTCGAGCTCCTGGAGCTGCTCCTCGGTCATGACGTTGACCTCGCCGCCCTCGTCTTTGCCGGTTGCCGAGGCAATGACCTCGACGAGCTTGTTAAGACCACCGCCGACGGTACTGCGGAAATTTCTGGGCGGTGACAGCTTCGGCGCCTCCTTGCCATCTTCTCCTTTGCCGAGCAGTTGGCGGCCGCCGACAACGACGCCTCCGATGACGGCGGGGGCTTTGGCGGCTTCCTTGGCACGGCCGACCATGGCAGCCTGTGCTTCGAGGGTCTTGCGCGCATGCCAATCAGCCTGGCCGGACTCGGTCACGATAGCCCGGCAACTAATGATGTTGGCTCTCTCTTCCTTGGGCGGCCGGAAGGCGACGTCGACACAGAGGCGGGGCGTGTTGATCATCATCAGGTATGAGCACGTGGTTACTTCCTTAATCCAACCAATGCGGTCCTGAGTGCTTTCGGGGCTGCAGTGGTATTGGATTTCTATAGTGCGCTCGCGACCCGTCAAGTCACAGACCGTTCCGTCGCCCATCCTTTGCACTAGATACCGTTGGTCCCCCTTCACTTGAAGATCGGTGTTGGGTGGGGCCGGGGCAGCGGCGGCGGGGGCGGCAGGATCCTGGTCGGTCTGTTCCCGGCGCTGCTGGTTGTGTTGTTGTTGCTGCTGGCCACGGCGCGAGGAACGTGAGGCCACGTGGGGATCGGGGACTCTGCCGAGCACGTACTCAGCGGTGTTCACATCGCGCATGGGTGGGCCACTCTTGACGCTGGAGGCGATGGCGTGGAACTGGACGACGTCCTGGCCGTAGCAGAAGCGGTAGCTCCACCAGCCCGACATGTAGTGCAGACAGGTGCCGTCTAGCTCGTTGATCAGGTCCCAGCCGTGGGCCGAGGCGCGGGCGAGTTCGCGGGCCTCCTCGGCCTTGGCGAGCTCAGTGGCCGTCTTGTTCGGAGCAGGGGCGGGCTCGATGATAGGGATGGTGCACAGATAGCGGTGCGGCGGCATGCTCATGATCTCATACGACTCGGCGACGGGGCGATCGCGGTTGTTGTCACCATGATCGCGGACGCCGGCGGCGCGCACACTGGATGCGAGGTCGGTCTGGCTGGCGAGGCCGGCGTCGTAGCTGGGATGGGCGGCGTCGGGGCTGTCGATGAGGGCTTGGGCGTCGGATTCGGAAATGTAGGTATCGGAGATGACAACTTCAAATTGCGGGTAGGCGAGGAGATCGTGGTGGACGCTGAACCCGGGTTGGCGGGCGCGACAGAGCTGCGCCCAGGTCCAGGCCGCCCAGAGCGGGTGAAGACGGCGCATCGTGGCGCTCTGCTCGGGACTATCACATGGAAACGGAAACGCAACGGAGTTGTGGTCTCAGTCTAGCGCCATCCGCTTGTGTCGGGGTTGGATTGGGAGGCGGGCGATTAGAGATTAGAGGTGGATGATCAGATATCTGTCATCGAAGGCGGTTCCGGTTCATGCGTTTGTTTACCTTTTACATATAGGTGGCATCATCTGTCGGCGATGACAAGTACCGATGTCCCAGATATATCCCCGGCACGGCCAAAGCCTTGATGACAGTTGCCAAGGGTTCTTGCTGTCAGTCGACAACTGGCAGCTACCAATATAAATACCTACTTACCTAGAACTACCTACCTACCCGCCTGTACCTACCTACCCATCGTGACTTCGATCCAACATGAGCCGAGAAATAGATATAGTACACCGCCACGCTGTATAATACAATACAATACAATACGGCTGCACTCTGACAAATACTCTAGTCCTCTTTGTTCTCTTCGTCCTCTTTGCCTGTCCACTTGTTGGCAGATAAGATGACTACCTAGGCAGGTAGGTGCTCGACAAATCTAGAGAGTCCGCACCCCCGCGCACACCAGTTCTTCTCTCACCCTCTCAGCCACGCACATGTGCACGTATGCACATAACATCAATAACATAATAGGTATACAATAATACATGATACATAATACATGTATGTCTGGACTACCTACCTACCTACGTATACGGCATGCCAGTACGTCTACGTCTACGTGCAGCAGCAGACTAAGTCATATTGCGATGTCGAGGGCTTGGTCACTCGTCCGGGCTACCATTCTACCCTTCACACCCCCCACAATGTCATCATCTTCTGGCACCTCGATGGTTAGATGGTTATTCAGACCATTCAGACCCAATCGGGCCTCTTCGACACCCATACCACGCCGAAGCCTCTCAGGTCGGCTCAACAGGGCCAAGTGGCTTTGCTTGGCTGTCTATCCGTCAACGCTGCTGGGTAGGTATCTACTTTCGCACCTCGGGCTACTTTCCTTGGAATACGACATATCGTACTCGTTAGATTTACCTGTCTTTTACCTGTCTCATCTCAGAGAGGCCACCCATTCCAGGATCGCCGTTCCACCTTCCAACAGTTTTCTCTTTGAATGAAAAGATGCGTACAGAGCAATCCGGTCCAAGGGTACTACGTATAGTATGCCGTCATATCTCCGGCTGACCCTTGTCACTTGTTCATGTTGTCACCAATGGCCGCAGTCTGGGTGCTTAGGCTGAAACGGATACCGAATACCTACAGCTGCGTGCTACTGTTGCCGCATCATGTACATATACTAGACAGAAGCTGCAGCGCAACCGGAGCTGCAGACCGCTCATGGTTGGCTATCGTGACTTCGGACGGAAGCCGCCGGGATTTTGACAGAAGCCTTTGTTCAACCCTACTACGCCCGGCTTCTATGGTCTCTTGACCGATCATCTTTGAGCCAAGCCTCTCTCTCCTTTTTTTTTTTTTTTTTTTTTTTTACATTCCTTAGGTCACCGAGGTCACTATACACCGCGCTTACTAGCCTTCCACTGGCCAATTATCGTCTATCGCGACTTAATTTACTAGCCTGCCCGTTTGGCGATAAGCATAGGTAGTCGGTCCGCTATAGAGGCTGCCGTCGGAGAAAACTCGCCAGCCTAAACATTCACGATTCGGACATATTCGAGTTGTTGTCGCGAGAAATCGGGCAAAGCCGGGCAAGCTGACGGACGGGGACATGGAAATGTATGTATGTATTTGCTGGCTTACGCTATGGAGCGTCGTAGTGCAGACGACTCCAGATCTGATCCATGACGCAGAGGCGCGACTCCGTCAGCCGTCCAATGCTTGCTGGTTGTTGTTAGAACAACCAAATTAGGCGCAAGGCTTTGGAGGAAATGCGCCAGCCCATTGCGCAAATTCGTTGCCGTGCAAATCTGCAGTCATCAGTCATCAGTCCTGCTACGCTAGATATTGTACACTGAGGTCCTGTCATTGCCCTGTGCGTAGCCCGAAAGGATCGTGATCCACTCCGAGCTTTCGGACGTCGACAGCCATTCAACGGGGCCGCCTCACTTTGAGAGATTGCGAGATTGGAGTTGGGACAACGCATCGCTGCCTAGGTTAGCTTAGACCACCGCGGTACCGTCCCCGGATTCGCTGGACCCAGTCCATCAGGGACTAGGCCCCGTAACCCCCCGTTCGACAGCCATGTCATGCAGCTTCCGTCGAAGAAAGACCATGGCCACGAGGTTTCTCCCTTGCAGGCTCTGCCTCCTTCGTTGGATAAATTTCATTCGTCACTGTGTTGCAGAATATTGCTTGGAGCGTTTCGCTGGGTCCCGGAGAATTTCGATAGGTCTCGAAATGGGCCATTGCCGTTAACGATCTTCTGCCATTTCCGCTCATTTGCACATTACTCTAGCCTAGGACTCACAGGTTGCATACAACACAGCGCACGGGAACAACTAGTAAGACGAATGCCAGCGAATACTCTTCTTTCAGTTTCAGGCATCAACCAATCTATAGCTTTCGGCAAATGCCCTATGCCGCCTTTGGTGGTATAGGATTTCCAAGTACAAATCTGCATCCATAAGCTCTCCCTTAAACCAGCATGAAGCTACCAACTGTATGGCGCTTATATCCACCACCCAGTTCGGTGGTATCGGGGCTACGCACCACGGCGGCGTACGCCTCTGTAAAGTCAAGTATCAAGAATGCGGATTGTGAAGATTCCTATTCGGGGCAAGCTACACCTCCCTCATGAATGCATGCATGAATGCACAAGCATGCTACTGTGCATGTAGAGAGTCATAGTTGCAGTGCCCAATCGTGGCTTCGCGCCATCGAGACATGGCACACCACCTTTTTATTCCTCCCTTACCACTTCTGCATTTTGGGCGCATGGAAGCATGGGAGAGCGGTTCCATAGCCTATGCATCCGGTTGGAAAATATGGGACGCCATCCATAAACGATCAACGCAACTAATCTCGTCAACGGTGATGGTGTGTGGTGACCTGGCTGGACTCTGGCGCTATACACGTGTATCAATGTACTAAACCACCATTCGGAACTGCTAGCGTGTTTGCATGGTGGTTTGCAAGGGTTCCGGCACCACCCAGCTGACCAAGTTCCAAAGCCAAGAGAAACTGATCTGAGCTGTCGTAAATTAGATACAAGATCCAGTGGTAGACGTGACGGGCCTGCATAGCTGGCCCACTGCCACGCATGTGCCAAAGCCTCATAGTTGACTGACTGGTGGTACTTAACGCGCCTTCTTCTTCTCGTCGAGGCCATCACCATTGTCTCGCCTGGAATAGATGTCCGTGTTTCTTTCTTCCTCATAATTTCCTCCCCGCCGATCCACCCGTTCACAATCACAGGGATTCGTCACTTGTGTTGCAAACCCACACAGACAGGAACAATTAATCCTATCCACCACCCCCGGACCTTTGAAAGCAGGGCTACCTCGAAGTTTGTGGAAGGGATATCGCGGAAGAGTAAAAGTGAAGCAACAATTGCTCTCGTTTTGACTGGCGTTCTCGTCTAAAACTGAACAAGGTGACTTGAACGGCGTAATGAACCAATTCCGAGACTCAGAGGTTGAACGCTTGCGGGCTCAGCTCAAAAGCAAAGAGGAGGATCTCCAGTTAGCGAGACAACAGATATATCAGTTGCAGAGTTCAAACCATCAGCCACCGTCGATCCATTTCGATGCACATAATGATACTCAACTATGTGCCGTGCCCATAAACTCATTAGGGAGCACGTTGATAGCTCGCACTGCTAGTGGAAAGTCACATAATCGTCATCATGTTGGACCGCGAACCTCAGTAAGACCCTATTGTCACTAAATGTTTTGATCTTCTTGTTTAAGTGTTCAAGCTGATAAGCCGTAGCATCCATATCAAAATGGGGATGAGCCTCAATCTCCCGCCGTGAAACGACCACGTACCATGTCGCAGCAAACCCCTTCCTCTCAGAAAATGGACCGCGCTGCTTCAAATTTGTCCACTAAGTCTGCTGGACCCTTCACCGGTAGTTCACCTGTTTCGCCGCCCCCAACGTTCCAGGCGACCGGCTTGCACGCGAAACATGCAGAGCAAGGCAACTATCTAAGCAACAACTTGGTAGCCTCCCAGCCTTTCGCCAACTTAATACAACAGAACTCAGCCAACAAACAGCAGCATAGATTGTCCACTCTTGCGGAAACGGGACACTTCCCTACCACAACAAGCGTTTTGGTTGACCCTGCTGTCTGGTTGGCTGCTCATGAAGACCCCGATCTGATGGTCAACCGAAGCGACATGGATGTCTCCAATCTGAACATGAGTGTCTCGGTCTGCGAATCGATGACGTCTGGCCCTACATGGGACAATAACACCGCTCCCATGACACGACAGAATAGCCAGTTTGACAATCATTCCATTGAGGGAGGTGTATGCATGATGCATGTCGACTCCCAGACGTCGCAAAGCGTCTTTTTCCCCGAGAATTCGCAGCAAATTATTGAATATGGTGATTCGTCATTCTTAGGGAAACAGCCCTCCCACGAACATGCCCTCTTCGCGGTTGGGTCAAACCTGGCGTCGCTCGAGGGACAATACGTACCTACAGCCCATAATGAAGGACTATTTGCATCGTCGGACATGGAACGATCACTCTCGAGTACGAGCACCTCTAGTGCCAAGTCGATGGCCTCATCTCTCAACGCTCGCGCCAAGTTCTCCTTGGCGAGGCAGAACCATCACGCCCAGAATGCACCACTAAAGCCGAAGCCATCCGTGGACGAGACCAAGCCCGAGCCACCCTCGGATGACAAGAACGATGGCAAAGCCGTCATTACCAAAACCAAGTATATACGGCCGAGACAACCTAAAGTGTTCTGTGATCAATGTGATGAGCATAAGGAAGGGTTTAGGGGTGAGCACGAGCTCCGTCGCCATAAGGATGCTAAACATCAAACGCTTGTTAAGAAATTCATCTGTGTCGACCCTCAGGAACACGGATTGCCTGTTAATGTTCAGGTGGTCAATCCCCTATCTAAGTGCAAGGCCTGTAAAGCGCAGAAAAAGTACGGGGCCTACTACAATGCAGCGGCACACCTCAGACGGACGCATTTCAAAGAGAAGCCTTCGCGGTCCAAGAAGAACTCGGGTGCGAACGGCGGTGATGATGATAAGCGCGGCGGCAAGGGTGGTGGAGACTGGCCTTCCATGCATGAGCTGAAGAACTGGATGCGGGAGATTTACGTGAATCAAGATCAAGACGAGCAGCGACTGAAGGAGGATGATGACGCGGACGACGACATGGACAATGCCCAATCCTTCTTTGGCGACGCCGAGGTAAACCCCAATGTCACCGGATGCTCTTCAACCTTTGCCTCGACCGGCATGACCAATGTTGGCTACGGCTTTGCGAACCCATTAACAATCAACACAATCAACGCGGACATGGCGTATATGGCTCCGATGCCCCTCTCCTCGGCTGATTTCTCCTTCAACAGCCCGACCATGCCACTCACCTTCAATGCAGACATGACGGCATACCCGGTGATAGATCATATGAATCCGTTAAGCTCAACTGTATCTTCATCCGCAACTGTGACACCCCTCACCGCCTTCAATGAACAGCACCACTTTGACAATATCAGCTTTCAGTATACTGCCTAATTCATCCGCAGTATCTCCGTCGTAACACGAAGAAGACAGGACTTTCTCATTGCCAAAAGAAAGAAATGATGAACGTGAATAAAGAAAAAGGGAAAAGGAAAAAGACATTTCCCTAGGTTCGCGCTTTTCGTGGGCTTTGCCACACAAGACAGAGTTAACTCCGAACCTCACGACGCCCAATGATGTATTTCGTTTGTATTAGGAGTACCACGGACTCCTCGTGTGTCCATCAGCTTGCCCTAATTTTCACCTAAAGGTTTCACTTTTCTATCACGGCCCTTTCCCAGTACACAGCTTCATTTACCAATTTTAATTCGCATTTCTGGGTACACTATATACACGGCACATATCGGCTCTCGGTCGACCCAGCCTCACACTACAGGGATTCAAACCCAACAAAAAACAACCCCAAAAAAAAAATCGAGTTGAAGTGTGAGGCTACGTTTTGATGAGCCCAACCCTCCACCATCAACCCCCGGGCGGGAGCTGGAGGCGAGTAGTAATCTATCTGTACAAATCTGAACGTTTTACATGCCTCACGGAGCCCAGTTTTGGCACGCCGGCTTGCGGTCGAGCGTGCTATGAATTGGTGGGACTTGTCCCCGGTGTCCTCATTGTTGCTACATACATACAAACTATTATTGGGATTTAGTTTTTTTCGGGCTCATTTCAAACTTCATAATGAGTTGGGTTTCCCACGGGAGGGGGATGTCATTTAGGATTTTTTTCTCATGGCATGGCGTTTGAATGAGAAACATGGGCAGGCGTGCTGATTATACATAGACTTGGCTTGGTTTTGCTTCAGAGCGCGGAGTTCCGGTTTGGCTTGTTGGCTGAAAAGAGAGGGCTGGCTGGGAGATGAGACCGGCCGTGCCGACGAGAGGAGCGAATGAGTTGATTACATACGCATAGTATTTACGAGATCTTGGGTCGCTAGGATGTATATTGCATTAAGTATTCCTAATAGAGCAATGACCCCCGTCTTTTAGACGTTGAGTCGTCGATGACTTGATGGATATCAATCCATTCAACTATGAACAATAACACTTCTTATCTGGTTTAATTCGTTGGTATGTTTCGCTTGTTTATTGTGACTTGTACTACCATAACTGCTTGTTGAAAGATATATCTAGCATTTGAAGACTTTAGATACCTGGTTTTCAGTGAATCACAATAAATACTATTATAGCTGTATTACATACACCACTGCTGCTATATATATGTAATATAGGATCTTCTTGCCAGCCACCTACCTTCGGTGACTCTAGTACGGATTAGCAGGATATGGGATTGTGTGAATATTAGGCGAAGGCTGCCTCCAAGAGGATATGACACCAAGATATAATGGATGATTGGGGATGCTTGAGGCCTGATGTCTCACTAGGCTTCGTGCTAGTCAACATTGCTGTCCCCATCCGATCTTGAATGAATTACTGGACATGAAAAAATAGGAAGCGGATAGGAAGATGGGAAGACACCAGGTATTTATACCTTGACATTGGCTGCAGATATCTGAGTTTATAGAGCAGGTTGAACTATACAAAGTTTTGGACGGAAAAGAAATACCGACTGGAGTAGGAAGCCGTGTCGAGCGAAGGGCTAACGGCCAAATTATGTTTGGAAGAAAGGGTACGATTAATTGAACTGGTGACTCGTGATGCCATGTCTTTACGTATTAGACAACCCGTAGCAAGTGATCCAATCATAACGGAAAGCGTTTCGCCGTACAACCTTAGCACAGACTAAGGTAACCCCCCCTGTCGCGGGCCATCGCCTCGCGGGCCACCTAGCCACTACAACCACCACTTTGCAATTAAAGCTATATTTACTAGCAAAATTGATCGCGATAGCTAGTTTTTGGTGTTTTATACTAGAATATAGTTTTTTATTTTTATTTTATTTTCTGGTATAGCCTTAGGTACCTTGTAGTTATTTGCTTTATTTTTGTAAACTACTTTTATTTATAGCTTATATTTTATTTTTTATATATTAGCTATTTAAACTAGCTTTTATTTTAACGAAAGTTTAATTTTTTTATAAATTATAGTATTTTTTTTAACGTTTTAGTTTTAAAAAATTATATTTTACGTTTTAATTTAGTAATTTAATTAATTTATAAGTTTAAAGCTTTTAAAGCTTTTTTGTTTAAAAGCTTTTATTAAAACGTTTAAAAGCCGATATATTTAATAGCTAACTTTTTATTTATTTTTTATAGTTTTTAACTATTTAAAAGTATTATAATAAACATTTTGCTTATAATTTTTAAAAATAATAATATTAAAAGTTTTTTTTTTAATATAAAATTGTTTAAATATATTTTAGTTATATTTATATTTTTTAATATTATATATTTTAATAATAACGTTTTTTAATAGTTTTAAAAATAAATTTTAATATTTTTTTAAGCATTTTTAATTATATAAAGCTTTAATATATAAGCTTTAGCTTTTCGATAAGCTATTAAAAACTTTATTTTTAAAAGCTTATATTTTAAAACTATAAAAACTATATTTTTAAGCAAAAATTTTAGCTTTTTTTTTAATAAACTAAAAACTTTAATATTTAAAGCTTATATTATATAACTATAATAAAGCTTATAAAATATTAGCTATATTTTATTTAAAAAGTAAAACTTTCAAAATTTTTTATTAATATATAACTTATAGCTATTATATATTAAAACTATTTATACGTTATTATATTTAATATTTTTATATAAAATAAAAACTTTTTATATTTAAATAAAAGCTATAAAATTATTAGTTTAGCTTTTATTAGTTATATAAAATTGCTAGCTTTTTTATAATTTATTATTTTAGCGTAAAAACTATTAAATTTATATATTAACATTTTTAAAAATAATAAATAATAAAAAAGCTATATTAAAAATATTAATATATTTTAACGTAGTTATTTATTTTTTTCGATTTATATTTTTTTAATAGTTTTTTGTTTAATATTTTTAATAATTATTTAATAGTTAAAACTAACGCTTTAGCTTATATTTATTTTGTTAATATTATAAAACTAGTTTTTAAATATATAAACTATTTAAAAAACTTTTAAATAATTAAAAAATAAGTTAATATTAGCAATAATAACTTTATTAACTTTTAAATAACTAATTATTTAAGTTTTAATAGTTTTTATATATAAATTTTAAGCTATATAATAATAATACTGTTATGCTAGAAGCTAGGAGACGCTGGCTGTCCTGTGGCTGAGTTAGCTTATAGCTATCCTGTAGCTGTACGTATATAAGATAGATAGCTTTTTAAACAGCTAAATAGATTATAAAAATCAAGCTTTTTATATTTACTTTATAATCTGCTTATTAGTATAATAATTAGTAGCTAGTAACTTGTTTATATAGCAAGGACTACTATAACTATATTAATAAGCTCTAATACTTTATCCGAATATCCGGTAGGTTCTAATAAATCTTAACCTTAAATAACGCTGTTTACTTTTTATACTTTTAATTTTTTTACTTATTTATTGTTATATTATAATAGTTATTTTTTTTAAAGTTAAATAGAATACGATCGAGCACTTTAAACGTAGAAAATAACTTTTTTTTATCTTTTTTTTTTATTTAATTAAGCTACTTTTTTTATATGTAGTTAAACATTTTTACTAATATTATCTAACTTTTTTTAACTTTTTATATAATATATATAATATAATCTTTTTATTATTTAACGTAATTTTTTTATTATTTAATTATTTTAAACTTTATAATTGACACAGACCTAGATGGGTGGTGTAGACCGAAGGTCTGCACAGCCACCAGGCTGTAGCTGTGTATGGCAGTACAACTGCCCACGGAAGGATAAAGTGTGCAATTATAGGCTTTCGCCCACAAACATACACTTTCCTTCCTTATCTTTAAATATAGTACAGTTATACTCCCTAAGTTTTTATTTCAAGTAATACCTCCACTGTTTTATTATAAAAACTAGCAATTATTATAACTCTTCATTATTATTCATTGTTTTCTTAAAGTTAAAAAGTTCTTTTGTTATCTTTAGTATTTTTGCGTTTAATTAAATAGCAATTGTTGCGTTCGTAGCGTTTAGCGCCCGTTTTAGCGATCGTTAGCCCCAGCAAACGTACCTATTATAAAGTTAGGCAAGTTTAATAAACTAGATTAATCTAAGTTTATTTATCTAATTTTATTACTATTTACGGAAGCTTTATATAAAGTATCTATAATTGCTTAGCTATATTTTAGTATTACTTAATCGGTAAATTTAAGTACCCGACTATATAATACGCAAACGTTATAGTTTTTTTTATTAACACCGAATTTAAGTACGTATTAAAATATAAGCTAAACATTTAATCTAACGCGAATTTTTTTATTAAAGATTAAATATAATATATATACAAACTTTAATTTCTTTTTATAAATTGTAACATTATTTTGGTCCGTTTAAATAAACTGTTTAAAATTTCGAACCTACTTAAATTAAGTAATAAAAAAATATTTACTATCCTTATTACTTTACTCCGTAATTACTCTATTATTAAAGCAAAAACGCTATATTAGCTTTTTTATGTAATTAAATTTCTATTATTTTTTTAGTTACTTTTTTAGTTATTATTTTAGTTATTATTTTAAATATATCTTTATTTTATTATAGCTAAATAGGATACTATAAACAACTTATTACCTAAGGACGAACTTCCCGAAGATTTTGGCAGCAAAAATAATAAATTTAAAACTGCTAAACTAACCCGACCTATTAAGTTCAGAAGTAACAAAAAAACTATATAATAATTAAAATATAAAATTAATAATAGTTTAAGAACTATTAGCAAAAAAATTAAATAAATTAAAAACTTTGCTTAAATTATAAGTAAAGCTATTGCTGTTTTTTTTAACTTTTAACGAACAATATATAGTATTTTTAGCAACGTGCTTTTAAATATTACTTCCGATTAGTGTACCTTCTGTAACATAGATATTAAACTAAAAAAAGGCAATATATCTATCCTAGCTTTAACACTTAACCTAGATATCCTTCTATTTAACTTAAGTACCCTTTTATTTAATTTAAATATTATATCTAATCTAAGTATTACCTCTGCTATACTAAAAGGACCTAATAACCTTAATAATAGTAGCAGTAGCAATAGTAATAAAGGATATAAACTATTTTTTTTAGGTTGTAACTTTAAATATTATAAAAATTAAGATTAATAAAGTACGCCTAGTTCTATATTTATAGTAAATAAAACAATTAAGCTTAAACGTAAAAATATTAGTTTATTTAATCCTAAATATAATAACCTAAATAATATAGGAGTTATAATAAAAAAGAAGAACTTTGTTTTTATTAATGTTTACGCTTTTACTAACTGTATTTATTTTTTTTTAAAAAATCTTATATTAGCAACATTTAATAAAAGATAGATTTTAGTATTATTTTAAACCTTGCTAACTAGTCCCGCTGTTTTATAGTAAAATAGTAAAATTATATTAAAATATTGTTGCAAATTTTGCAAAAAAAAACTAATTAAAATATTTAAAGTGTTATAAGAACATTTTATATTAGACGTTAGCATTATAATATAGCGCTTTAAACAAACAACTTTTATATTTAAAAATATTAAATATAATTAATATAAGTTGCTTTAATTTATTTAATATAAACTATATTATATTAAAGCTATAAATATATTAGCTTTTAATAACGTTAACTAAAAAAGTATTATAATATAGATTAAAAACAATATATTGCTCGAAATTAAGCAGTTTATTAAACCTCTTTATAAAAAGTAAACATTTAATTAATATATATTACTACTTAAAAAAGCTTAAAGTAACTTTAATAATATAGCGTAGGAAATACTTAGTAATTGTTTATTTACTTTTAATTAGTTATATTATATTAATATGTTATTGTATTTAAAGAAAAATAGTACTAAAAGATATTATATTTATAAGCTTATAGATATTTTATACTTTATATCCTCACTTTTATACTATTTTTATAATTATCGTATATAATTTAACAACTGTTTTTATAATTATAATTAAGGATATAGTTAATTGAAAAATTAACAATATAATAAATATAATAGTAAATATAATAATTAACGTAATAATTATAGCAGTATTTAGCCTAACAATTAGAAATATAACCTTAATTATAATAAAGATTGTTATAAATATAACAAAAAAAAAAATAGATATAATAAAGTCTATTTTGCTAATAATGCGGAAAAAAGTAATAAAGCTAACAATAATACTAGCGATTATAATTTTAACAGATCTGCATTATTATTGTTATTTAAAAAAAACTCCAGAGCAAAAATATTATATTATATTTTAAACTTAAAATTAACTTATTATTAATATAATAAACAATTCGAAAAAGTAGTTAACAAATTAAAATATTAACGTATTTATCGTACAAATATTATTTTAGAAACTTTAAAATATTTTTTTCTAATTAACCCTGTTTAATATATTTATAGCTATTATAACACTTTGTTTTTTTTATATAATTGTTTTTTCTAATATTTATATAATTGCTTTAACGCTAATAATAATATAATTGTTAATTATATAATAATACTAAGTAGACAGTTATTTATAGCAAAGGATAATAAAAAAAAAAAAACAGTATATAATAAAAGTATATATAACAAGGGTATTTTTATAAAAAATATTTTTTAAGTTAATATAAAGGAGAACTCTTTATACTTAAGCTATATTTACTTTTAAATAAAGGCAAAAGTAATATTAACAAGAATAGAAACAAAAATATATGTTAATTTTAGCATTAGCCGAACTATTATTAAAAAAACTTTTTTAAAAATATTAAAACATAGGATTATTTTTTATAAAAGAACTTTTAAAAGACTAGCTAAGAAAAAAGTGCATATATCGGAATAAGTAAAATTCGAATTCTTTTACAAAGGTATAAACAAGAACAATAACCTAGAAATCTATTATTTTATAAAAAAAAGATAAGTAGTAGATAATTATTTAGAACTTAATTTTTTAATTGGAAATAATTTCTTACTACTTTATATAACAACTATATAATATTCTAATTGTACTATTACTTTTACTTAATTTAAGAACTTTAAAATTAACTTTAAGGCTTAAATTAGAGGTTATAAATATATATAAAAAGTAGTAAACAAAAAAAAGATAATATTATAACAAGGAGAATCTACATACGTATAGGTTAATTATAAACTATTGCTTACTAACTACAACTTTTGTTTTATAGCTATAAGTAATAACATTATATATATAGTATTTGATATAAAAACCTTGCATATAGTACTAATAGTGAATATGTTAAATTGTTTAATTATTATTAGCAAAAGCACTAAACTAGGATTTATCGGTAAAAATAAGGATAGCGGGTTTTTAGCAGCTTTTTAAAAAGGAGCTATAAAAACTTTTATAGTTACGGCAGCTATAATAGGAACTATATATAGCAGATTAGCTAATATACTACTAAAAATAAATGTTACTGTTTATAATCTAACTAAAATTGTACTAATAAATACTAAGTTTAAAATAACCCTAGTAACAAATATAATTATATTTAATATAGACCTTATGCGTAATAAATAGATTATAAATAAATTAGCCGAAGTAGCTGGCAAATATTTAGAGATTTTTAAATCTATTACGCTAGTGTTTAACGCAGTATTTAATATTATTATATAAAGCCCTCTAATTAATTTAATTAATACCTTTAACTTTATAATCCCTGTTTTAAAGGAACTACTTAAGCCGAAAATAGTAATTTATTTAACACTAGGTATTAAGAAACCATTAGATTTGCTAAAATATGTAATAAAAGACGGTATTTATATATATGCAGAAATTGTTTTTTTAGCAAATAAGTTCTACAACATAATGTTAACATATAATATTTGGACTAATAAAAGTATAATCAATATTCCGGAAGATTAACTAATAAAAATTCTATTAATAAACAAATGGCAAAACGCTAAATTAAATTTAAAATTGTACCCATTAAGTAACCGAGATCGGGAGCTATTAAACAAGATATATAACGAGTTATATACTAAAGGTTAGATAGAATAGGTTAATGAACTTATACTTTTCGTATATTCTATGTTTGTTATATAGCGTTTGGTACATAGTAAAAATAAAAGACAGGTAGTAGTAGATTTAAAATGTTTAAATAAAGTTGTTATTTTTAATAATTATTTTTTTCTGTTATAAGCAAACGTTATTAGCACGCTTAAAAAAAAAGCATTTGTTATAGTTGTTGACGCTACCGAATTTTTTTATTAGTTTAGGGTATATTTTAAATATTATAATTAATTTATAGTTATTAATTTTTAAGGTTTAGAACGTTTAACGGTTATATTAATAAGTTTTTAGAATTTACTAGCTTATATTTAACAATTTATAAATAGATTTTTATATAATAATAACTATTTTTACAAAGCTTTTATTAATAACATTGTAATTTATTTAAATACTATAAAAAAGTATAAATAGTATTTATATACTATATTTTTGCTATTTTAAAACAAAAAAATCTTTATATTACCGAAGAAATTTTTTATAGGATATCTGTCCGTTAAATTACTAGGTTTTCGAGTAAACTTTCTAGAACTTACTACTATAGAGGAAAGATTTGCAGCATTTTATAATCTAATATTCCTAAAACAACTAAAGACACTAGAATAATATATAGGTGCTAGCAGCTTTTTAAAAAAGCTAATTTTATATTTTGCTTAGATCGCAAAACCTTTATAAAAATAAAAAACAGCGTTATTAGCAAAAAATAAAAAACAAAGCAAAATTAGTAGTTTTAGCAAACAAAAAACATACTATTAAACTAAGTATTATAAGCTAATAAAAGCTAAGTTAGTATTATAAAAAGCAGTATAAAACGCTATCTATAATAAAACAACGCTATATTACTATAATTTTAATTATATATTATTTCTATAAATAAATAGATTTAAAAAGTATAACTTTGGTATAATAGTTTTTTATTTAAATATAAATAAATAAACATTAAGCAATATAATTCTATTTATTGTAGTATAACTTATAATATATTTTAGCAAATATTTATTAAATATAGAAATTAAATATAATCCTTTAAAATTAAAAGTAGCTTATTTAATATAGTTAGCAAAAAAGTTACGTATACTAATTAGATTTAGCAAGTATATAATAGTTTTAACTAATTATTTTATAACAAAAAGGATAGTAAATTAAATAAAATTTAATACATTAGCTACTAATAAAGCAAATATTTAATTAGTTAACTTATTAGTTTATTTATTATAATATAGATTATAGGTTTATTATTTACTAAAAAAACTAAACTTAGTATTTAATATATTTAGCAAGCTTAAGATAGTTAAAGATATATTTAACTTAAATAAAAAAATTTAGCGTAATAACAACTTAGCTATATTAAATATAGTTTAGCATATTATAAAAATAATAATAAACAAGAATATAACCAAGCGATTTAAGTAGGTATATAAGGACAATAAAAAGTTTGCTAATATTATCGAAAAAATCTGCAAAAATAGCAATAAAAACGTTAGATATTTTTTTAAGCTTAGCTATCCTTTTAAAATTAAAAACAGTTTAATTTATAATATATATAACAAAATATATTGTTTTTATATACTGTATAATATAATTAAAAAAATATTATTCTTTATATATAATAATAAGCACTATTTTAGTATATAGCGTATATTATAAAAGCTAAAGCTATATTAAATTTATTATAAAACTTACTTAGTAAAAAAGTATATTAAACATTATTTTAAGTATAACTTAAATAAAACGGACAAACAATTATTTATAAGCAGTATAAATTAAAAATAATTAGAACTATTGTTAATATAAAATATTACAATTAATTTTATTTTTATGTTGCTAAAGGTTAAATCGGCAAGAATACTATAGCAATTAAATAGCAATAAAGTATATTATATAAAATATAACCAAATAATAACTATATTTTATCTAACCTTTAAACATATCCTGCTTATTCTTAGTTATAAAAAATATATAGCAAAAAAATAAAGTATTACTATAACAAAGCATTTATTGCTCTTTAATTAAAAAATACTTAAAAGTATTATTTCTAATTATAATTAAAAATTTATATTAAACTTCTAAAAAAATATATAAAAAGCACTAAATATACGTTTACTAATAACTATTGTTTACTACTTATAGGTAAACAGATTATCTAAAAAAAAAAATTAAACTATTAAAATCGCTATTTAATATTATAATTTTATATATCTAAAATTTTATTAACTTAATATTATACCTTCTTTATAGTAGAACTTAAATATAGCATATTTAAAAGTAATCTAATCTACTCCTTACAAACAATTGTTTAAATTTAAGTTATTAAATATACTAAAAATATTAACTAACGCTAATACTAAACATTTTAAAAATATAAGATTTTTTTATAAATATTTGCGTAAAAATGTATATTTAGCAATAAATTTTACAATAATAAAAAATAAAAAATACTATAACTAAAAACATTAATAGCTATAGTTTAAACTTAATAATAAAATATATTTCTAACTATATTATAGTTATAACCTGCCCGGAAAACTATTTAAAAAATATTTATAACAATAATTAAGTTTTTAAACAGTAAAAAAACAAGTAGGACTAATATTCTACAAATTAAACTTTCTACCTGACTTTTAAATTTACCCGGTAATTTTTATTAAATACTTACAACTAACTTTTAATAAACTAGATCTATTCGAAAAATAAATCCTTCCTCCTAGACCCGTTAAAGCAGAATTAAATTCAGAAAATAAAAATAGTAAGCTATATAAAATTAAAATAATTTTTAACTATTAACTTAACTAAAAAAAAGATAGCTTTAACTACTTTATTAAATAAAAAGGATAAAGCTATAAATATAATCGCTAAAAAATAAAAAAAGAACTAAAAAACAGCCGAAAACTAATCAATAAATACTAAACGCGCAAAAGCTCGCGCCCAAATCTTCAAAAAAATTAAAAATTAGTTTCTTTAACCCTACCGAAAAAAAAAAGCAAAAAACAGCTACAAAAAAACGTTTAAATATATAATTAATTAGATAATTAAATAATCAAATAAACAGTAAAGGACTACTAAGGATAGTAATTTTCTTTAAGTGTGTACGGCACTTAATATAGACCTAAATAGGTAGTATAAACCGAAGGTCTGCACAGCCACCAGGCTATAGCTATGTGTAGCAGTGCAACTGCCCACGGAAGGATAAAGTGTGCGATTGTAGGCTTTCGCCCACAAACATACACTTTCCTTCCTTATCTTTGAATATAGTATAGTTGCACTCCCTGAGTTTTTATCTTAATAATAAAAAATATATATTTAAACATGCTATAAATATTAAATAAAAGTTAAATAAACAAACTATTAAAACTTATATAAAAATATTTAAGTTTTTAAAAAACTTAAATAATTTATTTATCTTTTAAATATAAAACATATAACAAGTATTAATAAACAAACTATAACGGATAAAAAATTAATATTTATATATATATTTAAAGCAACTATTTATTAGTTAAATAATAAAGTTATTATTATTTTTACTTTTATACTTTATTTAATAAAAAATAAATAAATAAATATTTAAATAAGCTATTATTTATATTAAACTTTTATATGCTGCTTTTATTTTATAAAATATTTAATAAAATATTAAATTAAAATAGCAAATATACTATAAATTATAATGTTTTTTTATAAATATTTTATTATAACTTTAAATATTTTTTATTTTATTACTTTTTTAACTACTATTTATTAGTTAAAATATAAAACTATATATATTATAACTTTTAAAAAAATATATATAACTTTTTTTATAAATATTTAATCTTTTTTATAATAAAAAATTGCTAAAAACTTTTTTTAACAATAGCTAGTTACTAAAAATATATAAACTTAACTTATTAGCAAAGTTATTTGTTAAATTTAAACATTAAAATAAAAGTTTTTTAAAAAAGCTATTTAAATAACTAATTATATAACTAACTATTAAACTTAAATATTAATAATTATAACTTAGTTTAAAAAAACTTAAACTTTTTAAATTATAATAATAAACTTAAATAAATACTAAAACTTATAAAACTTTTTAATAGCTATACTATAAAATAAAAATATTTATTTATTAATTTAAAAGTTTAGTAAATTTATTAATATAATAAAAAAGTTAAAACTAAAAAAAAGTTAATAAAAGCTAAATAATATTAATTTTTTTAATTTATATATTAAAAAATTATTTAGCTTTAAAAACTATATATAAGTTAAAACAAATATTTATTAAAAAAATATATATTTATTTAAAAATAGTATAAATAAACATATAAAAAATCTAGTATATTAAAAAATTTTTTAACAGGATTTTTTTTAGCTATTAAAAAAATTAGCATAATTATAGTAAGCTAACAAACTTATATTTATAATATAATAAATATTACTTATAAACTTAAATAAAACATTATATAAAATAGTTAAAAAATTTAAACTAAATATATTAAATATTTTAAACTAGCTTAAAAGCTTTAACTTAATTTTTTTAGCAAATAGAATTTAAGCTAGCAAATTAATATATAATTAAACTAGCGGTATTTTTTGCTTATTTCGGGCTATTAATTATATATTTATAAAATAATAAATAGCTAAAGTATATAATTTTTTATACTTATTATTTAAATAACTTATTATAAAACTATTTATAACGTTTAAGCTAAAAAACTTTTTAGTATATTTAAAAAAAAAGTTTAAAGCTTATAAAAATAAGCTATTAAATAAATTAAGTTTAAAATAATATTTAAACGTTAAACTTATAATTAATTAAATAATAGCAAAACTATAGCAACTTGCTAATATATTAATATTTTAACTAATATTACTAGTACTAATAATATATACTTATAATATAGTTTATAAATAAAAATTATTTATTAAAATAAATAACGCTAAATAGTTAAAAAAAAAATAAGTTTATTATAAAAGCAATAAATAATAATATTTAGCTAATTATAATAAATTTAATATTTTATATTTTTATAAACAAGGTAATTTTAGATATAAAAGTTATTACTATAATAATTTTAAACGTAAAAAGTTTAAATATAAAAATTCTAAACATAAATATTATAATCGAACTAATAATACTTATAAAAATAATTAATATAATAAATATAAAAGTAGTTAAGCTAACAAACAATATAGTTAGTTATTTTATAAATAGTAACGCTAGATTTAAAAAAAATAAAGTAGCCTATATATATACTATAAAAATAAAATATATATTATAATAAATAACGAAAAATTAAAAGTTAAAAAAGTATGTTTAATAAATAAAAGTTATTATATACTAAAAAACCTTTTAAATAATAAAAAAATAAATTATATTAATATAGTTAATAATAATACTTTATTTTATTTTTAAATATTTTAATAAGTAGCTATAAAAAACTATTAAATATATTATAAATATTATATAATCTTTTTATCTTATAATAAATATATAAACTATATATATAATAATATATATATAATAGTACTGCTAACAAAAAATTTAAATAACAATAAAATATTTAAAAAAATAAAAAAAGTCTAATAAAAAGAACCCTTTATAACTAATATATAAATAAAAAATACTTAAGAGCAAGCAAATAATAAACATATATATTAAACAGAAAAGTAGCTAAAAAACCAAGCTATAAATAATAACTAAGAAATAGTAATAGAAAATAATATTAAAAATTAGTAAACTAATTATATAATTATATTTAAACTAAAATTAGTAAATTATAATAATTTTAGTAGTAAATTTATTTATATAAAAATAAACTTTAAGCTTGCAAACAAATAATAAATAAATATAGTTTATATTAATATTAAAGTATTAAATATTATAGTTAACATAAGTTAACTAATATTCGGCAGCAAATAGTTTTAAATAATAACGCCCGCTAAAAGAATAATAATTAGCAAAATAAATAGCTTTATTTATATAATATAAAAAGCGCTATTTATAATAAATATACTTATTAAAATATTAAACAGAAAAAATATTAACGTTAATATAATAGTTAAAATATAAATTAATAATAAACTAAAACTAAAACTATTATTTAATACTTTTTAAATAAAAGTATATAAAATAATAGTTAATATTTTTAAACGTTAATTAGTTATTAAAGCTATAAAAAAAATAAAAATCCTAATAATAATTAATAAATAAATATTTTTTATTAGATATAAAATAATAGTAAATTAAAATATTATAATATAGCCTAATACTATAATATTTATATTAATTATATATATAAATCTTTTAAAATAAACTAATAACGGATATACTAAAAAATATACTTTTATAGTAATAATAAATAGTATAATAAATATAATATTAAATAATAAATTACTAAAAATAATTATTTATTAAAACAAAATAATAAAACTAATTAAACTATAATATAAAATAAAACTAAAAACTATATAAGATTTATAAATAAATAAATAATATTAAGTTAATTAAATTAAAATATATTTATATAATATTATATTTTTCGGTTAAAAATTTAAGCTTATAAATAAAATATTATAAAACTTAATATTTTATACGGACGTTATATAATATATATATTTTATAAAAACGTTTTAAACAAAAAATAATTAATAAACTAAAAAAAATATAAAACTAAAAAAACTAAAAAATATATTATTATAAATTATTAAGCATAAAATATATATATTTAATAAGAACTAAAAATATATAAAAGTTAAAATATGTTTATTAAAAAAATATAATATATAAATAAGCAAAAATATTATATAGCTATTTAAAAATAAGAAAATAAAAGTTAATTTAGTTTAAAGCTAGCAAAATTAACAAATAAAAACTAAACTATATAAACTTAGCTTAAAAAATAAAAGAGTTTTTAATAATATATTTAACGTAATATATAACGAAAAAAAAATAAAATAAATATATAAACTAATACTTTTTAAATGTTTAGTTTTTATTATATAAAAAAATATATAAAAAAAACAAAAAAAAAAAGTTATAATAAACCTCTATAAACTAAATTTGCTTATAATATTAAATATATAGCTTATACTAATATAAAAAAATATTATAGCAAATATATAAAAAAAAATAATTATAACAGTTTTTAATATAGTATTTTTTTTTTATTAATTGCCTATATATATAAAATATAAAAATAAAATAGTTATTATATTTTTAAAAGAATTAAAAATATTAAACGTTGCTTTAATAAGATTTAAAAATAGCTTAGCTTTTAGTTAACAATTTATAAATATATAGTTAAAAATTTTTTAATTATTTTATAAAGCATATATAAATAATATTATAGTTTATAATAATTTAAAAAAAAAATACTTTATATATTTAAAACAAGTTTTTTAATAGTTTTAAAATATCGGGCTTACTTTATTATTAAAAAAGTTATTTTATAGTTATTTATTAGTTAACTTGCTAAGTTTAAAAATTAATAAATAAAAAATATATATTATAAAAAATAAAGTTAACGCTATTTAAAAAATAAAGTTCTTTAAAATACTAGGAGAACTAAAAATATATATAGGTATAGCAATATAACTATATAAGTATATATTATAGTTTTAATAAAAAATACTGCTATTATAGCAAAAAAAAATAGAAATATTTAAAAAACTATATTAATAAAATAAAATATTTACTAAAAATATTACCGCTTATAAAAAATAAATATTTTACTAAAAATTGGAACTAATAAACGTAGAAATATAAAGCTTTAATATATTTTAATTAAATTTAACTTATAAATTTTATTTAATATATTAAAATTATTTAAAATAAATATTTTTTAAAATAAATATATTTATAAAACAAAAATATAAAGTTATAATTTTTTATTTAATAAGCAAATAAAAAAGCAGTTTAATATTTATAAACTAAATTAAACTTATTTTTTTTTTAGTAAAATAGCAATAAAAAAAAAAAAAAGTTATTTAGCAATAAAATTAAAAATATCTTATTTAATATAAATATACTAATAACTAAAACCTTAATTATAATTCTATTAAAAAAATATTATAGTTTTAACGGACTATAAAGCTATAAAAAGTATTATATAACAAAAAAACTTTTTTATAGTAAATATTATAAAAATAAACTTATAATTAATAATAATATTTATTTACTTTAATTAATACTAATTAAATATTAAATATATATTTAAACAAGTAAACTTTATATTAAATATATTATTTTTAACTGCTAACTATAAAAAACGTAAAAAACTATTATAAAATAAATAATAACTAAAAATCTAAATTAAATAATATAGCTAAAAACTTTATATATATTATAAATATAATATAAATTAATAAAATATTTTAAAAAAAATTAACTAAAAAATATTTATAAAATAAGAAATTAGACAAAATAATAGCTAATTTATAAAAGTTTAAAAGTTATTAATTTAAACTTAATAATAACGGACTATTATATTATATTTTTTTTAAAAAATAAAAAAAACTAGTAATATTAAAAAGCTACATAAATAATATTCTTAAAATAATATATAATAAATAATATTACTTTAATATTAAATAAATATTATAAAAATTAAAAAGTTTTATAATTTATAACTTTATAAAATATATTAAAAAATATATTAATTATTACTTATAATATTTAAATAATAAAAAAAATATTAAAAAGCTATTAAAAAGTTTATAGCTTATAAATATAAATCTGTTATTTTTTTATATAATAACTATAAACTTTATTATTAAAATGTTTATAGTACTAGTATAAAATATTATATAAAAGCTAAAAAAGTTTAACTATTATAACTGCTTGCTAACAATAATATATAAATATAGTAAAAAAATATTGCTAATATTAAAAAACATATAATATATAATAAAAAACTAAGCTAAAATAGTAGCTAAAATATTAATAATAATAAATTAAAGTATTTTATAAATAATTATTATAAATAAAAACGTAAAATTTTTGTTAAACTTTTAAACAACTTTATTTTTATAAATAAATATTTAACTAAAATATTTAACAATATATTATTTTTAAATTAATAAATAATTAAAAAAAAAAAACTAAAACGTAAAAATAGCTATTTTATATTACTACTTTAA